>WBNO01010654.1:177866-196308 GCA_013400575.1 Peucedramus taeniatus
AGCAGGGGCGCCATGTCTCAAGCAGTGGGAAATGATGAATTAAGTTTTTGGAGCTTGGGCTCCTGCTTCTTGCATACATGAGTGTGTGCTTGTTCTCCCTAATGACACGTGCCTGTGTGCAGGGACTGTGTGTGTGCTTCACACATGTTCAACCAAAGGCCTGCATGCAGGCTCCTGAGGAAGGAGTTAAGGGGGCTGTGGTCTCCAGCTGTTTGCCATGGTAGAGCCTGCATGGCACAAAGGCAGCTCAGAGCAGCCCCTCTCTAATTGTGTCCCTGGCACAGCCTCTTCTGCTGCTGAGGAGAGGGGGAGATATCAGCCTGGTGCCAGAGCCAGGCACAGCTGGCACTGCCATGCCTGGGGATGAGGAGCTGGGCATGGGGACCTGATGCTGCTGCTCATGAGCAGCTATTTAGGCAGTTCCCACTAGCCATCAGCACAGGCAGTCATGAGGCACCCCAGGCTGTATTTTACCCCAGGGATGTTCCCCAACTGCCCGTATACATGGCCTGACCTTCACTCTGCCTCTCCTGTCCCTGTCCCCAGTTCCATAGTGCCCTCCAGCCTCCTTTTCTCCTGCTTTTGAGCCCAGCTGGCAGCCTTCATGCTCTCCCGTTTCTCCAGCCAGCTCCTTGCCACCTCCTGCCCATCCCAGCTCACTGTCCTTTGGTCCCAGCCGAGCCTGTGTCTGATACACGGGGTGTCCTGGCTGGCAGCCACGCTGACGGCTGGTGGAGGGGACAGGTGGGGTCGCAGGCAGTCTCTGCTCTGCAGCACGGCACATTCTGGAGCTGCATTTGACTCCCGCAGCGGGAGGGAGGCGGGCGAGGTAATGGCTGCTCTTTCGGGAACGGGAGCATCCATCTGGTGCGCTGAGGCCACAGGGGTTTGGCACCCAGGAGCTGGCTCTGCCACCAGTGCCATGGAAGGGCCAGGTCTGAGCTCTGCTGGGAATGGAAAACTTGTCCTTCCCTCTGACCTTGGTGCTGAGCAGTCCCTGTGGAGAAACTGCATCCCTCAGTCCCTCTCTCTGCAGCAGCCAGAGGCCAGGCACGATCCAGACTTTTCCTGTCTCCTCCCAGGCTGTGGCATGCCCTGAATTGTGAGAGAAAATCTGGGGGACTCTGCTCTGAGTGCTGCACCTTGTGCCATTTGCATCAGTACAAAATGTGAGTGGAATAGCATTTCATACACGAGGTGTGTTTGCAAATGGCTGTATAGCAAACCAAAGGGTGAGGAGTCTGGAGGCACAGGAAATTCCCACCACGGTGCTGCAGGTCCTCAGGGAGGGTTAAAAGGGAAAAGCAACAGCAAGATGGGAGGCACACAGCTGAGATGACTAAGAAGGTTCTCCAGTGGGAGTAGAGCACATTTAGACTTGCTATAAACCCCATTGAAAGAAAGAAGAGGATTTAGCATCTTTCTCTCCTCTTCCCACTTCTCCAATATCTGCCTAACTCTACCTCTGCAACAGTAGTTGTACTTATTTTTCTAATTTTTTGTTTAATAACTTACCCTCTGTTTCCCTTTAAACTTTGATTTCTATTCTCTCAAACTGTGCCCAAAAACACAAGGTAAATGCACCCCTTGCATGCCAACACATCTCTGCAGATGCAGGAGCCTGCTGGAAGGTGTGTCCTTGGGAGGAGAACTCAGGGACACCGGGGTGCCAGCACAGCCTCAGTGTTACTGCTGACAGATGCACAGTTCATAGTCTGTCTTTTTAATGTGTGTCACTTTGGGATCTAAAAAACTGATGAGTGGAAGTCGCCTCGTGCTGAAGTGTCAGGGCACTTGCTTGAGTTCCAAGCAGAGCAGTAACTTTCCACCTCTGGATCTCCTCTCTGTGGCTGCCTGGGGGAAGCTGGTGATCATGAGTTGCCCTCATGCCACAGGAGGTTTCCCAAGTGCTGCTGTATGACAGATAGCAGCTCCTGGTCTGGAACATGTTCTTGGACTTACAGGCTCTCCAGGATGCCAGGGGCAGGATGGGACCAGGATCTACAGCAGCCAGATGTGAGTCACAGGGTTGGCACAAGAGGAGTGAGGTTGGAGGGTTTTGAGTATCATCCTTTTCTTTGCATGGAAAGGACTCACCTACATTCCCACTACCTACTGCTGCACAGACACCCAGCACCGTCCCAGCCGTAGAGCTGAAGCTGGAGTTTGAAGTAGGAAAGTCCAAGGTTGCTCCTTCACCCAAGAAGTCTTTGGGGGACGAGGGGGAAAGTTGGCTAATGGATGGGATGTGCAGAGTCCACAGGATGTCACGCTGACTCTCTATCTCACAGAAATACCAGAGGCATCAATAATTCAAGTCCCCAGAGCCCTTGCAGTCCTCTGCAGCCTGCAAACAGCACCACGACATTTACACTGATTCCTCCTCTGGCTGCTCTGCCCCCTCCATCACCCTGGATCCTCAAAACTGAAACCGCGGCTCAGTTTCCCTGGCATCACGAACAACCAGGGCTGTGAGAATTACTCACAGGCAAAGGCGCCCGGGTGCTCACACCTCCTGCCCCCATCCCATCCCATCCCAGGCACTGAGGACAGCCCGCTCGCAGCAGCGCACACCGCCGGGAGCGGGCAGGGCAGCGCGAACCATCCCTGCCCGCGGCCCCGCACGGCGGGAGCCCCCACGCCTGCTCAGCAGTCCCGGCTGCTCTTAGTTTCTCCCTACTGAAGAATTATGTAGCATGAAGAAGCAGGCTCCACCATCTTGAACTGGCAGTGAACTTTGCTTTCTACATATAAATACAGATAGCAATCACACCCCAATCAGCACACAAGCTTCAGGGCATCATCACGGCAACTCTAACTTTCCCATTACGATAATGTGATTTTCACTCAGTCTATAATATCACCAGCCATGAATAAAACAACTGGCTTTTTCTCTCTTTCTCTCTCCCTTTCCTCTCTCCCCCCACCCTCCCTCTCCCTTTCTCTCTCCCCCTCTCTCGGATCACAGTCTTTGCATACTAATGATGGCTGAATAAGGCTTCCAGGGTGCGATCTCTGATGGATAGGGAGGTCAGGCTCTGTGTGGATCCTCGGTGCTCTCCAGTCCTCACACACGGCTTCATCTCTCTTTGACCACCTGGGTATGTGGAACCGGACTGGACTGACAGACCTGGCTGGAGAGACAGGCAGTCACTGCCTTCTTGTCCCATCTGCATCATGCCCCTAGAGTGGGGCAGGGACATGCTGCAGTTTGTGTGGCCGAGCAGAGGGAACGTCCTGGTCCCCGAAGCCTACCAGCCCCTGCCCGGCTCCCTGGAGCATCTCCATCTCAGCTCCAGTGCTCTGGTGTGTGGGAAATGTGTCAAGCCGGGATTAATCCTGCCCCAGGGCACCCTCACCCCTGCTGCTCAGCCAAGCTGTTTGTCTAACCCCGTTCAGGTCTGCTGTCCCTGAGGATGTATGGAGGCTAGATCAGGGAAACAATCCGACTGAAAACAGCCCTACCACCAAAGGAAAAAAAAAAAAAGGAAAAAAAATCCCACAGGGATCAAGTACCTGATCCAACTCCCTACACAGAGCAGAGCAGTTGCAGGGCATTAGGGCATTGACTGGATTTTCTCACTGAGAGGCAGCTTGCTGGATCAGACCCATCCTCTTCTGGTTCACAACATGATTAACAGCTGCTGCAGAGGAGAAACTCCTTTTGCAGGCTTCTCAGGAATAACCCTGACAAGGAGTTCCTGCTCTTTTCAGCAAGTCCAAAAATTGTAGCCTGATGAGTTTAAACCAGCCAGAAAGGGTTCATGACTGATTTTGGTGGTTTCTGGCAGACTGAGCATCCCCGTGCACGTGCTGGTGCGACTGAGGCACCACTGTCACATTACTACATGCCCTGCTCTGCATTCAGCCCCAGCAAACATCCCGTGCCTGCTCTGCATGCCTCTAGCTGAAACTGGCACCCAGCTGTCATAGGAATGGCATGGTAGGGAGCACTCCCATATGGAGAGACTCAGGATATGTCAGTTTGATTTTGTTTCCCATTCTCACTCCAGAGACTATCATGCCAAGGCACAGAAACCCAGGAACAATTTTGCACTTTCCAGACCATGCTGATCCAACATGCAAAGACAAAGTTCAATTCCCTTGCATCCTTCCCACACTTGTCTGCTTTCAAAGTTTTCAGAAGTCTCTTGTTTGGGAGCACTGGTGGAGCACTGTGAGGTTTTCTATCCCCAGAGTCTATCTCAGAGACAAAAGCACTATTCCTTTAACTCCTCTCCACCCAGTGCTTTGCTTAGGATTATTATCTCATGTGGATAATTAATTCTCTTGAACAACAGCATCTGGCCCTGGGTGGGAGCTGTGCTGGAGAGAGCAGCAGAGCACAGGATTGGGTTATAAGGTGCTAGAACACCTGTTTGTGCCTTTTGTGATCTTCCTCAAATCTATAAAGCAGGAGAGGGAAGGAGATAGGGTCCCTGCTCTGCCCCAGAAAGGTGCCTGTGGGCAAGCTGCATTGTGGAAAGGACTGGTTCTCCTTGTTGCAAGATGAAGGAATCTATTGAGTACTAATTGCTCAAGTGGCTGTTGAAATGTCAGTGTTCCTCATGAGCACTCCTTGCTGTGTCAGGAGAGTTGCAGGGTGAGTGTTGAGTTACTGGGGCCCTCCAAAGGCTGAAGCAGCAATAAAAGGCATTAGGAGCAGAAATGGGATAGGATGGTGCCTAGACTTTGCAGTGGCTGAAATTGTGGATGTTGAGTGTGTGCTTGCAAGTTTTCAGTGCTCAAAGGGGGAAAACAGGCAGGAAAACACAAAGGAGCAGCAACAGCCTGTACAGGGCAGACTCTGATTCTGTTAACCTGCCAGTTCCTCGGTGGGCTGTGGCTGACCTGGCAGGACAGTGCATGCAAAACAAGCCCTGCATGCCCTGAGCCTGAAAGCACATGGCCAGGAGCTACCATGTTCATGGCACTGCTGTGCTGCACTGCCAGTGCTCCTGACTGCTTTGCTGGAGAGCCACACAGGGAAGACTCGGTCCCTGCAGCTTGTCTCTGAGACAGGATAAGCAGGGAAGGTGCATAATGCAGACACTTGAATCCTAGTTAATATGTGCCATGGGGTAGCAGACAGGGCATCTCTCAAAATGAAAGACTGAGACAGGCTACCTGTTCACTCCTGCCTGTGAGCACTCATGACTTGTAAGTGTCCTTATATAAATCAAGCTTCTTTCCCAGCTGATGGCTGTCCTTGCAGTATAAGTGGCTTTGGGGATGGCTCTGTCTCTGCCATCTCTCAGATGTGATATAGGCTGATTCAGAAGCTGTAATGGGTCCTGCTGCAAGCAGCCTGGAAGGTGTCCTCTGCAGATGAGAAAAGTGTGCTGGAGTGGTGCAGCCCAGAAACCTATGCTGGCATCTATTGCATGTCCTTTCCCCACCCCCCAGCAGCAGTCTGGGCTATGGGATGCTTTGGAGTTACAGAGATAGGGAGGGATGAGTCCTCAGCTTTGCAGCTGCTTTTGCTTCTTCTCTAGCTGGAAAAGGCTTCCTTGCCTTCCCTGACATAAAGAGAAGAGCAGAGGTGCTCCAAAAACTAGTAGGCACCTGTGGGCTCACAGGGCTCACCCCACAGCAGGCTGCGAGTCCCCTGGTGGGTGACAGAGCTGGCTGAAATGGATGGGGCTGTAATGGAGGTACCTGCCGGCAGGGCTACCTGGGAGACGCTCTTATCTGTCATCTGATTTATCCAGGTTAAAAGGCTGCAATCAGTCACCAAGGTAGATTCATTCCCCAGTAAATAGTGCCCGAGGGCCTCCAGGACCTATTTTACTGCTAAGCACTCTCTTTCCAATGCTTGAATACCTTTGCTCCCGATGGAGCTGTTGCTGGCTGATATATATATGATATGGGGAGTCCCGGTGACTTTTTTATTTTTGCTCTGTACAGCTCCTGGCCTTGTCTCGGCTGCGTCGGGCTGCACGATGAATTATCTGTCCAAGGCTTGCTCGCGTCTGGGGGCAAATCCAGCCGAGACTGCTCTGGCTGCCGGGAGAGCTGTCTCTATGAATCAGCTCTGCCTGAAGCCAGGGCGACTGGCACAGCAAGAGGAGAGGCTTGCAGGGGAGGGGAGTGATGCTCGGAGTGCTGGTGGGCTGGCCCAGGTTTTGGGCTGGGGGCTGGGAGGGACCAGCCTGTCCAGCCTTTGCATCTGCCGCTTTGTGACCAGGTGACAGAGCTGGGCTGAGGGACAGTGATGTGCTGTGGTGCCCAAACTGTTGCTTTCTCCAGTGACTTTTTCCTGTTGGATCTGCCTAGAGCCTGTCCCCTATCACAGGTGAGGCCTTTCCAGGTTTGGATACCTCCAGGGTCAGGGAGGCTTCTTGAGCTGTGGAGAGCAGTGACTGACATTACTCAGACAGTGGTACCTGGACCCCAGTGATGCCCAGAAAAAGGACACTCTGCCCTCCTGGGTTCAACTGTTACCTCTCATGACATGTCACAAAGCCAATCTGATCTCTTTTGAGCACTGAGGTACTCTGCCCTGGCCCTGATCTCTAGGGGCATGTTTGCATTAGACTTGATGGTGGTGAAGAGGAAATCTCTATCAAGAAGGCTGTGGACACAATAGCAGATTATAGCCTCATTTTAATTTTTTGCTTTTTTTTTCATCCTGGTTGAATTCAACAACAGATCTCCCAAACTGCTGGCAGGGGGCTACCATCCCCATCCAAGCTCCAGGTGCTACCTCCTCCCCCATCCCAAAGGACAGAGGAAAGGCTGTATCCTACCCCCTCCTTTGGGGAGAGCTCAGGAGCTGTGGTCTACTACACCTTGGTCTTAAGTACTTCAAGCATTTGTCCTGCAAACATTTGAGGTTTGACTGCTTTTATTCCTTTTCCTGTCTTTGACATACCTCTTATGTAGTTTATCAACCCAAATCGGTTGTTAACTTCCTCCTGCTCTTCCCATCCCCTCCCACTCCTCCTCCCACTAATTGGAGTGAAGGACTAATGGAGTATTACTGTGAGGGACTAGGCAAGCTTCCCAAAGTGCTTACCTAAGAGGAGAGCACTTTGACTAATAGATGTGCATTAAGGCTGTGCATCCTCTTGTCCTGAGAGTGGGAGGAGGGGTCCAAGAGTACAGAGCAGAGCTCCAGACATCGGTATTACTGGCTCTCTCCAGATATCCAGACTGTACTGTTAGACCATCTCTGCTCTCAGATTCACCCACAGGGATGGGTTTCAGATCTAACTTGCCCTTTGGCTACACCCCAGCCACATGGATTTGACTCCCAGTAGGTGCAACACGGTCCTTTGCCAGTTTTGGATACCAGCTTTCCTGCTCGGACAAAAGGACCTTTTCCCCTTGCTGTGTTTGTTCAACACCCGGCACAGGAGGGCTCCTTCAGACCCCCAGGGGATGTTTTAAAGTGTCTGCAGTAGTGCTTTGAGTATTGGATCACCCAAAGCTGCCCTGGGACAAGGCACTGGGACAGCCAGAAGGAGAGCAGGATGGGTCTGTCTGGAGGCACAGGGCACTTCAGGAGCTGCCATACCCCTAAACCTTCCATCCATCAATGTCATAAGAGCTTTTTTCCCCCTAGTCATCTGGCTTTGAAGCATCCTATGCATTTTTCAGGGGCCATATCCAGCGCTGGCGGAGGCTTTGAAGTTGTAACTACGCAGAACCACAAAACCTGAACTTTGGAGATGCACTGGGATGATAGGCTGTGATGATCAATATCTGCCCCTATCCTTGCTCCTGCAATTTGGAGCAAGAATAGGGGCAGATAGCACGGTTTCTGAACCTATGCTAGGGTGCAGAACCAATTAGATCAGCCTCATGACCATCAGCAACATCATCTGCAACCTTCAAATGTTTTGTAGCTCAATCCTCTGGACCCCTGGAGGGCATCACACTGCCATTTAAACATTGTAAACGGCAGCAGTGCTCAAAAGCACCAGGAGAAAGGTCATGTGCTTCAGTAAGAGGTGGGCAGGTATGTGTCTACCATGGGTCTTCAGGGAGGGAAAAAGTATTTCCAGAAGCTAGGTTTGGAGAACTAAAGCCATGATGTTCATGAAATGTGGGTGCTCAGGTTCAGCAGACTCCTGATGGCTGGGTCTGTAGACAGCATCAGGGGACAGCTTACAGCATGTTTCTGAGACCCCTTGTTTCACCAGGGGACGTGCAACTTGCTAAGTGGATACAGGATGTGCATGTGGCCAGCCCTACATTTGTTTCACTTGGGCTCATTCAAGGTAGGAGGAGAATTTCTGCCACTTCTTACTGGGAGCCACCCTTAGGGTGTCTGACCTCCCAGCATCTCACCTAGGGAAGTGCTGGCTCTTTGGAAAGCTCTTGTGTGCTCCTGGCTTTGCACCCTGATTAGCAGTAGCACTGTAACAGGAGAGATGGAGTGATAAACACAGAATGGGTTCAACTTGTCCAGCTTCACTCCCTATAGTCAGCACTTGCTGAGTCACCCAGACTGATGATATTCTTCATCAGGATGCTTCAGGAGGAAACTCGGCCAAATTGAGCCTGAGTGATGGGAAATGGCTCTGTGCATCTCATTCATCTCCATGCCCTGCTGGGGCAAGGGCATGGAACTTGTAAGTGCAGACACTGACAGGAGAACTGAGTTTGGCCCAGCAGCAGCAGGGATTGCAGTTTGTGTCCCTGGCTCTCAGGCTCTGGGTTTTCAAGCACTGGTACCTGACACGGTGTGTGCTGGGAGAATGAGGAATCCATCACGGCAAGAAGAGTGTTCTCAGGACAGCTGCCCGTGTGAACATAAAAATGAGGGGGCAGGATAAAACACCTTCCTGATATAAGGACGGGGGTTGTCATCATCCTGGCCGCACCCATGCAAAGGGATCCTTCAATCTCTTTATGTGAGCACTGGGCAGGAGGAATATCAGAGCTCCCCATGAGCTGGACACCACTCCCTCCCTGCCCCAGGGAAGGCACAATGAGCGGCCACAGGGCGAGGTCACTCGGTAGTGCTCCCATCAGGGAGGAAGCCTTCCTGTGCCCCGGCAAACCCCTAGTGAAAGACAATCAGGCTCGCTGTCACCGAGCTAATTCCGATGGCATAAAAGCAGTAATGAAATTCACGGCAGGATTAGCCTCTCCATCCAATGGGCCGGCGCCACAGTGACATATCGCGCTTCTTGCCCGAATGTAACACACCATCTAATTTACGTCGTGTAGCGAGCGGGAATGAAATGTTCATAAAGAATTGCTGAATCTTGTCACCTTAACTGCGGCCCCGGGCTCTGAGGCATCTGTCAGGGAGAGGAGAGAGGAGAAGGAGGCTCCTGCCTTGCAAAGCTGCGACCAGGGCTTTGGGAAAGAGGAGATGGCTGCATTAATCTTCTGGGTCTGTGCAATGGAGATGCAGCACGTGGGGATGAGGACTCTAGGCTGGAGGAGGGGGGCTGTAGAGCTTCCTTACATGTGCATGCTCTAGAGTGGTGTTAGCAACAGGAAAGGGGCCTTTAGAGCTTCCCCAGCCAGAGAACTGCATGCCTGGGATGCATGAAAATGGACCTGTGGCGGCATGGAAATAAGGGGCAGCATCCTTGGAGATATACATGCTCACAGCAGAACACAAGTTCCCAAATTCCATGTTGGGTGCCATGTGCAGGTACAACTATTTAGCAACTGCAGGTGTTCACCTGTCTGGGGAAGCACGTGCACAACCTTTTTGCTGTGGCTTGGCAGCCCCGTTCCCCCTCCCCTCCCCAATGTTTATTTGCAGTTAATTTTCATGGATTCTAATGGCTCAGATCCTGCTAGGGGGGATTGTGCTTGCCTCTTCAGTCAGAAAGTTTGCAGAAAAAAATAGCCCTTTCCTGTTGTGTTTGGAGTAATAGTGTCTTGGTGTCCAGAGGGGAGTTGGCAAGGAAACAGGGAAGTTTATTAAGAGTAAGAAATTGAATTCCACTGGGTTTAATTGGAAGTGCTTGAGCAAACAGCAGAGGGAATTGTCCAGTCCAGCTCTCTGGAAACAGCAGTACTAGCCCCAGGCTTCATGCCCATGCAGCTGACTACACCCAGGGCCATCTTATCCTCTTGACTGTTGGGGAAGCTTCAGGGTCTGGCTTGTTTACTTCCTTGGGGTCATCTGTGCACCTCAGCCTTGGCTTTGTATTCCATCAGTTGCTAGGTTCCTACATGGGATCTGGAAATGCATAAGATGCAATATTTGTATCTGTATTTTACCTTGGAAGCTGTTTCAAGTGTGCAAGTGAGGCATAGGTCCTGTCCTTCCTGTCCTCTCCCAGTCCTCTCCCATGAAAATCTGGCTTTTCCCCCTGATAGGGACAGCACAGTTCCAGGCTGGAGCTCAGCAGCAGCTGGCTGGGCTGCAGGTATTGGGTATGCAATTTGTAACTGTGATATGTTTTGGAAGAGTAACCTAAACTTAAGATGCCTGTTCTGCTTTCCCATTTTAAAGCTGAAATGGAGAAAATCCACTTTTGGATCCTAATCCCCACATCATCCTTCAGGACACAGAAAAGTCTCCAAGTCAGATTCCCATGGATGAAACCATCTGCCTGCCTTGGGCTGGTCTGAATGCTGCCTGCAGAATGAGCTGCAGCACCATTGTGCCTCCCCTGCACTGATAATCACAGGTGTGCAAAGCAGTATGGAAATGTGCCTTAGTGGTTTCAAAAGGAGCTGAGTGCCAGAAGTCTGATTCCCTCCTAGAAAAGCCTCTCCTTCAAGACCTTCTCCTGCACCACGCTGAGTTGAAAGAGGCATCATGTATTCTCCTTGCAGATGAAGGTAAGTGGGGGCTCAGACATTTGTTTTGCCTTGAATTCAGCTGATTGCTCTGCTGAAAAATTCAAAATTAAAGAACAATAAATAATTTATTACTTTATTTACTTTAATTCAATAAATTGCTTCCCCACAAATTAAGATATATTGCTTCAAATTAAATGTTTCATTAAATCTGAGATTAAACTTTTGGGGGCTGGGGAAAGTAAGGCTTTTTAATTTGGCTGGAAACATGAAAAGTGCTGTTTCCCATTGCTTTAATTGCAAACTCTAGAACCAAAGTGACACACATTTTACAAAGCGTGGTCATGCTGGTTTGGTCTCTGCTCCCATCCTCTGGGAGATCAGTGGGTTTCTCTTTCTGACTCTCTCACATGGCTGCAGACTTTCAGCTGCAAATCCAAACGGAGCATGTCTCTAATCCTAACCAAACCTCACACGAATGTCCTCTGGTTGAAGCATTTTGTGTCTTCTAGACTTTGCAGGGTCTTGTTTCTCCATAATCTTGCTTTATGGGTGAAATTGTCATAGTGGCTGGCTGCGCTCCAGCCACACTCTATGCTCTTTGTTTCAAATATATATAAGTTAAATATATATTTATAAGTTAAATATGATTATTATATAAATATATATATATTTAGTATTCTTTTGGTTGATGTCCTGTGCAGGGAGTCTTGAAGGTGGGATTTCAGCCACATGCTATTTCCCAGTCTCCAAATATGTTCATCTCTAATGAACATGAGATAAAACCTCATGTCTCTGTTTTCTAGTGGTTTTATTCATGCAGAGCTCTTCTACAGATTTTCACCAGTATGATGGCCTAGCCATGGAGATGAATGGGACAGGCAGACTTACAAATGTGGAAATCTACGTAGACTGAAATGAAGGAGTTTGCTAGTTTCCTGGGCAGTGATCCTCTGGTAGTGCGCCTAGAATGACTGAATCTGCTACAGAGTGGGATCTCTGGGGCCTGTCTGGCTGCTGGACATTAGTAACAGCTTTTGTAATTTATTAGGGACTGCTGGAGAGACTTCCAGCCAGTTCAGCACGTGCCTCCATAGGAACTCATGCACCTCTGCACCCATACAGCCACTGCAGAGCGCCTCAGTGCTCTGTGACAAAGTCTGTGCTGCTCAATTTAGGAACGACCTGCACAAACACAGCTGCAGGACCAAACAATCGCTGAAAGGCTTCTAATTTTTCCCCCTCAGGCTCTGCAAGCAGATGAACTGTTGGTGCTGTGAAACAGTGTTGGAGGAATTCTCCCTTGCTTGTCTAACCCCTGGTTGGGAGGCTTCGAATGACAGAAGTGCTCAAAGTAGCTGCTTGTGACTCTTTGGTGCCCTCTTCGCACACGGCTACAGGCTCACAGCTCTGGGCTCTTCATTGTAATGGTATCTGCTGCAGGTCTGCAAAGCTGGTACCATGGTTGTCTTTCACAGGAAGGTTAGAGCAGCAAAAGGAGTGTCTGAGACATTGGGTGACAGAGGGAGAAGCCCTTGTGATGCCTACTCTGCTCTGAAGAAGATTGGTAGGAACCAGGGCAGAGACAAGGCTGTGTGCATTATTTCCTAGAGGGAAATCTTTCCTGTGAGGGCCTTTTTGCTTTCAAGAGATGTGTCCCTCTAGGGAATATTTTCAAGGGCTGGGAAAATCTCCTTTTCTGAGTTCTCCTTCAGGCACCAAATGACAAAGGAAAATGCCCCATGAAGAATGGGGTGCACATGAATGAGTGGGTTAACTCTGCAGGCAGGATTCTAAACTCCTCTTCTGAGCAGTGAATGATGCTGTAGAAGCAACCTCTAAGAACTGCATGTCTGTCAGCTCCTGGAACACAGGTCACTCTTGGACTCATTGGGTCCATGCAGAGGGCAATTGCTTTTGGATCTATGATTGTAATGTGCCTCTGTGATATCGAGAAAGGCATATCACAGTCACTGCAGCAAGTGGGCTTTTGCCAGGAAAACTCTCTTATGTACTTACTATGTAAGTCAAAAGTATTTACAGGAGATCTTGCTGCCTGTAACTTAAAGCTTTAGCGAAACAAATTGGAATTGCCTTCTGGAGGCCATTGTTATAAATTACAGCCCCAACATCTGTCCACAACTGCAGTGTCTAGACAACCCGTCTCGGCTAGAAGAGCGAGCGTGGGGGTGCTGTGATCACAGTGGGGAGGGGAAGCAAAGGGCTTATGCTGGGGCTTGTGCCAAGCACCCTGGCTCATGCTGCCCCTCTGCTTTTGAGCATGATGCTTAAAGCAGGGTCCATCCCAGACTGGCCAGGAGGGGCATTCAAGGTAGGAGGAGAAACACCTGCCTTCCCCCATTGCAGATTGATGCCAGCAACAAATTTGGCCCTTGGAAATCTTGACTGCTATTGCCTCATTTATTGCATGTTGAAGGATGTGAGAGAAGGCAGTGCCTTCAGCCAGGCTTGTTCCTGGCTTTCCTTGGCCCCTGTGCAGCACTTTCTATAAAGAGGCCAGGCCCGTCAGCTGAACGATTGTATTTTTTTTACAGTTCCTAGCGAAAACCTTCTCATTTATATGTAAAGTAGCCATTAGTCATAGCTCTGTTCCCTCACACTGCCTGATGTACAATCACATTTTGCAGTGGATGAATCTTTCCACACAGCTGCTCTGCTATGAATAATCCGTTGCTGGGCCCATAAATCAGAAAAAAATCATGCACCTCCTTTGCCTGATCCTTACACAAAGTCATATATTTTACATGAGGACAAACTAAATATTCATGAGGCTTTAAAAGGCTGTTCTGACTACAAGGTACTTGTTGGGGTTGTTTTTGTTCTGTCGGGTCAGGTTTGGTGGTTTGGGTTTGTTTTTTGTCCTTGTAAGAAGAGATCTTTCTTTCCCCTTTGCCACCTTTCAGGCAGCAGCACTGAGCTCCCAGCAATGCTCCTCTGGACTCGTGTTTGCCGAAGGACTGATGAATGTCATTGCTGCTGTGTCAAGGACAGGCTGATGGAAGGTGCTGCAAACACCAAAGGACACATCCCAGGGGAGGTAGCAAGGCCTCAGAGAGTGAAGGAGCTGCTTTAAGGGTAAAGAGGTACTTCCAGATCTTTGCTGGGGCACCTGGCTGGCTTGGGGTGCATGTTTCTATATGTGCCTCAGCCTGGTGCTCCACACCGTGGCCTCTGGCAAGACCACAGAGACTGGGAAGGCTGCTGAACAGACTGTGTAGTACCTGTGCAAGAATGTTGTCACCCTGATTTATTTTAATCCATATTTTAAACAATATGGATTGTTATGTCCAACCCCCTACAGGGTCTATGGAGAAGACTGGGACCAGGGCCTCAGTATCTTCTGCTTCACAGTGGCCAAGTGAATCTGGTGGGGGAGCAGCACCATGCAGTCACCATGGCAGGACGGGAAATTGGGAAGTGAGTTCAGGTTTAATCTGCTCAGGATCTCTGTAAGGATTCCAAACATTCAGGATCTGCCCTGTCCAAGACACTCTGCATTGGCCATCCAGAGCCAGTGATGATGATATTAGTGCAGGGAGGGCTTTCAACCCCTAGGAGGGTCTGGAGATCCTGACAAGTGTGAAGACAAGAGGTTTTCCACCTTCTATTTGCTGAATTAGTAGCTCCCAGTAACTGGGAGGGACCAGTCTCATCCTTCTCTGCCCTGGTCCAGTTGCCCTTACAGTAGCTTTGCCATTTGTGTGGTCACAAGAAAAAGTCAGTTTGACTTGCCAGCAAAGTGTTTAGTTAATATTTCCTGAGTATAATCTTCCTGCCACTATAGTCAACTAAACCAGCTCGCTGTGCTAGCAAACAGGTTTTGGAGCCAGAAGAAGGTGAGAAGAAGAAACACGTGGCTGTTAGAGACAGGAGAGAGGATGCAGCTTCCCTTTTTGGCAGCACAAGGGATACAATCAGCTCAACTTGTAAATGTTAATCTACAGCCTACACTACTGTGGTTTCTCTGCAGACAAGCCTTTCTCTGTGGTCATCCCCTCCATACGTGCAGCCTTGCATGTGTTCTTATACCAGGTAATGGGTACTGTCCTTCTCAGTGAACATAATTCATACTGTGAGGTCTTGGACTCCCTCTCTTTGCCCTTGCATGACTGAGAAGTCCTTTGTCCTAAAAAAGACCCTTTGCCCAAAGGCTACAGGGAGCCATTCTGCCCTCAGTTTCCCTAGGCCACTGCACACCAAGTGCCTTTAGCTGAGATGCCAGAGCCCTGGGTGAGACAGCCACTGTCAGGGATAAGCTAGGCTGGAGAGGCTGAGCTGAACCACTGGGATGTTTCTGGTTGCAGGGGTCCCTGTCACCTTCTCACAAGCTCCTATGCTATCAGAGATTGCCTGTGTGTTCACCACTGTGAAACACAGCCCCAGTAGCAGCTGCTGCCACTGCTGCTGCCAAGTTCTTGCAGGACAAAAGGAACAATAAAAGATTCTTCCACCAGTGAACTCCCTTCTTTTTACTTCCCTTCCTTTCTGCTCCAACTTGGAAAGAATGAAGCCAAGGCACTGCCAAAGTAGAGGAAAACAAGGCCAAGCCCACACAGATGGTGACTCCACAAATTTAATTTAAAATCATCCTTTATTATTCAAAATTTAAAAATTCAGGCAATAATGCCCAAAGGAACTGCACTGATTAAAGTTCCCCAATGTTTCATGGCCAAATCTTGCTGCTTCCACCACGGGTCACTGGGACAAGAAGTGAAACCCCTCTGGAGTGCGGAGAAAGGTAGGGCTGTACCTGCTGTAGATCTCTTAACCACTTACTTACTGACCCAATCAGCTTTACTTGAAGCAAAGCACCAGCTGTTCCTTACCCAATTAATGACTGCCACAGCAAATTAACATGGCGTTACACCAGGCGTGGATGTGGTCCGCAGAGTCCGGAATGCACAGAGCAATATGCTATTGCAAAAATAATCACAGCAATATCTTTACTGTTAGGTAGCATCCTTCATCTGGAAGGATGGTGAGGCCCCTGAGCACTATATGGGCTCATTTCAGTGCTCTGCAGCGAGGGGGTGGAGGGCAGGGAGGGGGGGTACGGTTGTTGTTTCAAGGAAAAGTAAAGAGGAGCTGGTCAGGGCAGCTCTACTGTGGCAGAGGCAGCACTGACTATACACATCCAGTTCCTGCAATTCAAACAAATAATTGTTTGTTTGGTTGAAAATCTGTTGAAGTGTGCCTTCTCCCTGCCTAATGCACCACAGATCTCTCTAATTGGTCTCTTTGCCTGCTGTGTGATGTGACACCTTGATGGTGTCACGGCTTGGTGTGCTGACCATTCTCTCCTCTGGCCACAGAGGACTCAGCAAGCTGGTGGGTGCAGAGCTGGACATTCAGCTGCAGGGAGCATCCCACCGTGGGAAGAGCAGGCTGCAGATGCAGGGATCCAGGTGAGGTTCCCACAACAAGGTGTTACTCCATGCTCAGCGCTGCTGGGCCAAGTGCTGTTTCTCTGAGTCCTTGCTCAGTCACTCTGTGCTGTGATTGAGGCTCCTGCCCTGTCCCTCTGCAGTGGTTCTGCATTGTGGGGTCTGCACTGATGGCAGTGTGGCAGAATAACCAAGCCATGATCTTCTACCACCAAGTTTAAGTCCAGCACCTAAGCACTCATTAGTTTTGGCTCCACAGAGTTCAGGGACATTAATCCCCTGTAAGTTACAGTCCAGACGGATCAATCAGCCTGGAGGGCTTTGGAACACTGGTGTCTAATGCTGAAGCATTACACTTTCCAATTTTCCAACAATTAGGCCGGCATCAGATATTATTGACAAATAAACCATGCAATCAAAGCCCTGAGCCTGCCACGCTGCTACCAGGAGGATCCATTTACATCCCAAGCCAGCTGCAGGATGCCTGGAGGGAGGAGACATGGGAGAGCCCTGCCTCAAGCACCAGCAGCCCCTGCTTGCCTTCAGTGCTGTTACAGGAGCCCTTCCCTTGTAATTATAGGATTCCCTCATTATAATTACTGTTATTTATATAATCGTGGTGAGTGTTTTCAGTGCTGTCAGCAGTCTGGAAAGTGCCCAGCCCCACTAGAGCCAAGCATTTCAGGCATTTCACTGCTAAGAGTCTGGGCTTAAAGCACGACAGCCAAGAGCATGGCTGGGTCAGTCCAAGAACAGCAGCCTCTTGTGCTGGTGACATGGAAGCTTTATTTGGGAGATTTCTGTGTCCTGGGATTGTAGAGGGAGAACATCAGGTTGTCTCTTCCTCCTTCTCTTAGGCCACTGCTCTGGGAGTGTAGGGCATGCCAGCATCACACCCTGCAAAGGCTGACATTCCCTGTCACCTCTGCTGGGTCACTGCCTGCAGCAGCCACTCCTGGCACTGGATCATGAGGCACCACCTAGTCACATGTCCCTGGGAGGAATCCAGTAATGGGCACATTCTCTGCATCCTCAGTTTTCTCTCTAATCATCCTGCCTGAAAATCTGGAGGAGATGGAGTGTTCAGAGAAAATGAGGGAAGGGACTGGGACTTGGGAGATACAGATTTTGTACCTGCCTAAAGCTTCACTTTTGTTCCTGTGTGAATGAAAACAATGGGTTTGACAACATTTCAGAGAATGAAAACAATGGATTTGAGCTGCATATGGGCAACCAAGGGCTGATGTTTGCGGCTGGCTCCTTTGCAACTAAAAAGGAAAAAATTCAGAGTATCTCACTTAAAATGCAGAGCCAAATATATAAATGCAGCAAGGAAAAGAACCTGAGTGTTTTACTAGATTACAAACTGGCTAGAAATCAGTGTTGTGTTTGCTATAGAGAAGTAAAGACCCTTATCGGGGTCTTATAGTTGGTATTAAAACCACAGGAAGCAATTCCTCTCTGCTGCTCCATACAAGGCGGCTTCAGTTTTTGGGCACTGTGAAAAATGTAGAAAAACTACATTTGGAAAGAGATGAGACAAATTTAATAAACAAGAGGATTAGGAACAATGGTTGCCACGTGAGCTGGTGTGGTAGGGTGTGCAACAGAGAAACAGGAGATATGGTAAATATTCTCCTGTCTATATGCGGCTGCTAGTCAAGGAATGCTGATCAATTCTTTTTTTCTCTTTGCTGCTCAGTACAGCAAAGAAAACTTGGTCCAATTTTCAGGGAAAATTGATCTAGAAACATTATTAGAAAAAGGGCACCAAAGCACCACGGGAGGCTTTCTATGTACAGGACTGCTTCAAACAAACATCTCCCAAGAATGATGTCAGCCTGCTTGATCCATTCCAGTGACACAAATTTTCCTGTTTCACATCCCCTGGGGACCTTCGGCCCGGTAACTTCTCCCCAGACATTTCTGGCACCCGGTGCACGGGGCTCAGTTCCGGTTCAGCACCAGCAATGGACCGGGGCACGGAGCGCGGCCGGGGCAAAGCGCGGCAGCAGCCGAGCCCTCCTGAGGGGCATTTGAGAGCGCGGGGCTGTGACTCAGGAGCCAGCCGTGCCTTCCACCCCAGGGAAGGTGTGGAGCTGGAACCTGCCCCCACGGCACCTGCATGACGCGCCTCCTGCTCTCCCGCTCTCCCGCTCTCCTGCTCTCCTGCTCTCCCTCCCTCCCTCCCTCCCTCCGCCGCCCGTCCAGAGCGGCCGCGTCCATCCCGCCCCGACCCGCACCTCGCACCCCGACGGACCCCCGCTACTACAACCCCCGTCGGCCCCCTGCACGGCACATAACGCATGCGCCAGCCG
>WBNO01010654.1:196510-209093 GCA_013400575.1 Peucedramus taeniatus
AGGGAAGGGAAGGGAAGGTGCTGAGCGGGGCCCGGGGAGGGGGCGTCCTGCCTGCGGGGAGGGCAGTGAGCGGGGTCCCCAGATCCGGGCAAAGGGAGCTTTGGGAGGAGGGGAGGCGGCTGCAGGTGCCACCTGGGAGCGGGAGAAGTTAAACTGGAGTGAGGCAGGACCTGGCAGCGGGGCCCGCAGGCACCGGCAGGCTTTGCGCATGTAATTCTTGGATTTTTTTTTTCTTTATTTGTGCACCTTAGACTATCCTGCTGTACTGCTCACCATCCCTCTGTAATTTTGTTTTTCCTCCTATTCTGCTGCGAGATCTCTGAATGCTGGCATTTGAGTGTTTCACCTGCTGCTGCAGCAGCTTATCGCTGATAGATAGGGACTGCGGGGAGCCCGTACATTGTTTAGGTTTTGCCTTTGGTATGGAAAACAGTACACGCATCCAAGATGCTCTTCAAATATGGCTAATTTCCATAGATTTGAGGCATTGTGCACTTAAACTGTAGCTTCATTCTTTTTTTCTTCATTTGTTGATATTTCTAAGCGTTTTGACCAGAAATGTAAAATTCAGAAATGAAAACAAAGTGTTGCCAACAAAACTGAATGTAAATTTCAGGTGCCCCAAACTGTTCTTTCCCTAAGGATATAATTTAAATGACTGGCAACGCTTGCTAAAAGTTTGTTTTGGATTAACGCTTTTAGTGGCACAGAATTAAACTTGAGCTCATCAGGAAGAAGGAATTCTTTTAAATCTTCAGAACATATGCTCAAAATGAAATTGAGGAAACACTAGCTGCAAATTTTAATTTCTAATTGAGCTTTGATACACTTGTTTGGCTTTTGGTTTTTAATCTGGAAGAACTTGTTTCTCTTTTGAGACTTTTTGATCCGCTTGCTAGTAGCCTCCAAGTTTGCCAGATTTATGGAGTCCCAGGTGAAGTGGAAAAATGCTATGGACACCTAAATAGGCAAGATAGCAATTACTAATAATGAATGACCATCTTTGGTGTGGGATTGGCCAAAGGAGTGTCCCAGATCCTGCTGCACTTGTGTTTGGCCTAGCTTGGTAATTACAGCCTGCCTCTAGATAGGGAGTTTCACATCCCGAAAAGTTTCTGCTGAAACATTCTTGTCTGCTGCCAGACAGCATTGTGAGCATGCTATGCTGACTTCTCATACATTACTTTTTTCGTCCCCTGTGCTAAGATTCACATTTAAGGGCTTAGTCCAGGTGGTTTGGGATTGTCTGTAAGATTGGGCCTGGAGGCTGAGGGAATGCCTGTCCATCCTGCAGCTGGCAGGGTGATGATGGACTCCAGCTATAGATGGACAACAATAGATATTGATGGACTCCAGCAATAGAGCTCCCTGACGCTGGGGAGAGGCATGCCCAGGAGAGGAAGCTGCTCTTCTGGGATATGCATCTGTTAAGAGCACCAGATAAAGGGAACAATTATCAAGACCAGGCTGCACTGAGAGCTAAAAGCTAACCCACGTTCTTTCGTGTTTTATTAAAGTGCCTCTTGTATGCAAAATGCTTGTGAAACATGCAGTGAAAGATGTGGCTTCCCTTTGTCCACTCTGAACTTTTCAGGGTTTTTTTGCTTACAGGTTGAGAGTAGAGCAAGCAAAGGTTTTGTTAAGCACATCCCAGGCGTTTGCTCTAGCGTGCATCTGTCCAGAACCTGGCTCTTCCTTTAGTTCTGCTGATGAAGTGTTTGTCAGTGTTGTCAGACTTGGTGGGGTCTTCTGGTGTTCCTGGAAGGGTGGCACAGATAGGTACATCAGGATATAAGAGGAATCAGTTGGAAATATCATCCCTGGAAATGTCTTTTCTCAGCCCTGTAGCACTCAGGCAGTGCTCAGGCACTGCAGTGGTGGCACTGGTGCAGTTATCCAC
The DNA here is from genome assembly GCA_013400575.1 of Peucedramus taeniatus. Lineage (NCBI taxonomy): Eukaryota > Metazoa > Chordata > Aves > Passeriformes > Fringillidae > Peucedramus > Peucedramus taeniatus. The sequence goes on from WBNO01010654.1 coordinate 198,411, forward strand.
ACAGAGGTAGCAGATCAGCTCGTGCATCCTCTCAGCTAATGCTGAATCATTCACAGGGGATTACCTTGTCCATCAGAGTGTGTGCTTCATTTGCATCTTCCTTATTAGGTGGCTCACAGTCAGGCTTGAGGTGGGATTTGCTATTAATTATTGATTTTCCTGAGAGCTTCCCCAGGAGCATTCTAGGTAAATATTCAAATACATTTTGGAGGTATGAGGCCTATTATCAAAGGCAGGAGAGACAGTTTTAGTTTTGATATGTGTTTGGGCTAGGTTTCATTTCATATTGAAAAGCAGCCCTCTAGGTGGTAGTTTGTTTATGCTTCTCTAGAAAATAATACTTCTTTTTTCCACTTAAAAATGTCAGTACTTAATTTTTGACTTTGACTTTGAGCAGTGCTTTTAAATCACAAGGTATCAGGCAAGATGGACCTGGTGATTTGATTTTCATTTTATTGTCCAACTCTAACAGAAAAATGTCATGGGAAAGCTTCATCCTGTGCTAATATTATGAATGAAATTATTTTGCTTTAAAGCATCTATATTTGATGCTCTGAAAGACAAACAGTAGTCTGTTGTTTTTCTGTCTGCTCATGTTTGTGCAACTTTTTGATGGGAGTAGAAGGCAGCTGCCTTCTCACTGGCTGGTGTTGGCTGGATTACTTGCCAGTGAAGCAGTATTGCATTTAACTGATGTCTGCTACCTGGTTATCTGTGGTCAGATTCAATATGTATAATCTAATATTTTAAGGTTTAAGTAATTTATTTAATTTCATTTGATTACTCATTTTACCTCTATGTCTTAATAAGACTAATTTATTCCTGATATTAAGTTGCTGTGTATTAACACTACACAATACTGAGCAACTGCTCACAAGGGAAGACTGTTTTTGCTGGTGAATGAGTGTCTTGTATCATGTCTTCTGTCATCTTTCAAAAGTTTTGTTGGTGTGTTTTTTTTCTTTTTTCAAATGAAAGATGGTTCATAGATTTAAAGTCAATCTTTAAAATTAAATAGTCCAGTGTTCTGCAGCTGCAGCAAGGATTTTACCAGAGTGGAACTTGTCTTAGTTCACTTAGGCCTCTTTTATTTTTGGACAGCCCTGCTGATGAAAGTACACTCTTTGTAAAGTACAGTGTATAAGAAACTGATGCATAAGCTAAAGAGAGAGGGGAACGTGCCCATTAACCTAAAAGAATGCACACAGAAGTCCCACCCAAAATCCCTACCATAGAGAGCTCTGCTTTTATCATTCAGGAATATGGGATTCCCATAGTCATAGTCATTTACAAAAGAACAAGAAATCGAGGTGCTCAATAAGTAACTTTCAAGTTTGAATTAGTGTTTGAAACTGTAGATACAGTATTGAAAGTATGAGTGTGATAGGCTCAACTGAGACTTTGATAAAATGTCATATAAAGTAAACCACATAAGCCTGCGTAGAATAGTAGATATTTTTTCAAAGTAGCTTCAAATGGTTCTGTTAAGTATACGAATGTTCTGATGATTATCTTTTTAATTAAAATGAGAAATCTTTGTTTAAAGTGGCATTCTTTTTTACGGCCTGTTACAGTCTCTGTAACAATCATTTCTTAAGTCTGAACGTTTTTAATTCCAGGAATCCATTTATATAAAACTATGTTTAGACTTAATTAAGGAACGATTCTTACAAAGCTTGTAAATAGCCAGGAAAAAAGGGACAGAAAATAAAACTGACATTCACACTTAACAGAATGATTGTTACAAGGTATGTAATATGCTATAAAAATACAATAAAGCCCTTTTTATAAGAGTTCATATTTTTTGTTCCTCATTTTGAAAGGTATTTAAGAAAAATATCAAGGCTCTATGGAGCAACATCTGTTTTCTTGAATGGACTAGTGACAACTTCAGTTGTGTTTAATTAGCAGTGCTTGGAACAGTACCTGACCAGTTTGGGGTCCCATCTAGGACCATCTGAGAGGCAAAAGCTTGATACTTAAGAGTTTCAGTTTCTCAGTTTTTGTGAATTAATTAATTTGCAGTAATTCACTTAATTTTCTGGCTCATGAATAGGAAGAGGTCAGTCTGAGTGTTCTTTGTGTTTTTTTTCTGTTTCACCCCCAAAATACTATTTTCCTTTTGGTTTTAGATGATCAGATTCTAGGAGCTGCTGATGGGCCTTCCAGTTTCACAGGAGAACCAGAGCCTTCTGGTTGTGTTTTAAGATGCATCTGTGGATTGTTTTTTTGCTTCTTTTTTTCTTTATTTTTTAAATTTTCTTTTTTACTGGTTGGGTTTTTTTTTTTGGTTGTGAGTTGTTTTATTTTTTAATGAGAGAAAACTCTGAAGTTCATTAATTTTTATATTTGCATGTCTGTAGGAACTCTCACATAACTGACAGGTGATACAGCAAAGAATAGTCAGTGTAATGGAAGGCTGAAGAGTAATAAAGTTGAAATTTTTTTTCCTGCTGTGTGCATGTATATATATATGGAACAGATGGACAAAGGCTTATACTTTAAAAGAGGCTCTGCTTGCACTGAACCTATGTCATTCATGGTATCAATGGACCAGAATTTTTAAGACCTGTTATTTGTCAGCTATTTTAAAAAAAATCTTTTGAGAACCGTGCAGTCTTCCCAGTAACATATTTGTGTCATGGACATTGTGGCAGAGAACCCTGGATATCCAAAGCAAGGAAATTGTGAAAGCAGTGAGAATAATTTCGTAAGCTGGGATAGCAGAGCATTGCCTCTTAAATGTGGGGTTGCAAATCCTGCTTGAATATTAAACATACACTTACCAGTTTATCCAATGGTACTGAAAGAGCATCCTGCTTTTTTGGGTGTTTGTTGGCACTAGTATATTGTATGGAAAACATTGATTAATTTTCTGCTCCCCCAAACTTCATGCTGTAGATTTTTCTGCACTTGATGCAGGCCTTTGGTACTTCAGTAACTTCACCCTCGCTTCTCTGGTAATGTTTCATTTCAGCCACTTTGCTCCATTAAATGTATGCAATTAGAAAAGCAAATGGCAAATTTGCTATCGCATCACTGAAGTATTTAGTTTCATAGACTTAAAAAGCCAAATTTGTTGCACCATGCTCGCCTCACTGTAATATGTACTATAAACATCAGAGAGAATAGGCTGACCTTAATATTTGCTTCTCAGACTAAATCGCCGCCTTGCAGCAGTTATTTCCCACTGAATAAAAAGTTTAATTTCACGCCCTGATTAGTGCTAGTATGTGCAGGTGGATATTTATTTTATGCAGCTAAACTAATCTGCCTTGGCAAATTATTTGCCAGTCAGCAGAGCTATAATTCCTCTTGAGTATTTGGTACTAAATTATCATTCTCATTAGTAAGATAAAGCAGACTGTTCTAACCACGAAGTTTGGTTAGGCAAAGGGCTTCCTAAATAGTCTTTGGAAGATACAAGATGTGTGGTGGCCTCAACATTCTCAGTATCCTAAAATAGTTTGTGATATACAAAAAGGTAATGAGGATTTTAGAGGAAAAAAATAAAATTATTGCATGGTTGTGCATCATGTCTAGAGTTGAAGTAGGAATGTACAGTGTTCAGAGATCACCTCTTTAAGAGGTGCCTAATGAAGAAAAAAATCATATGGTCATCTTTGGTTGGCCACTGGAAATACTCCAAGCTCTGATATCCGGGCCATAAATGAGATGAAATGTTATGTTGTTTTCTTCTTTATTTTCAGTGCTGGCGGCTACTGAGGTAGCAGAAATAATGACTTGAGACAAAAAGTTAAATGGTTGAGGAAACTTCATGGTCTGGTCTCATTTAAAATTCATTTCACACTCTAAAAACATTTTAAGTGGAGATCAGAAAGTATTTCCTGACATACATATGTTGAGTGGATATGTCTGTCAAGTGAATGTGTTCATCCATTATTTTGTTTTCTATGGATTTTACTGTGTTGGTGGTTTGTTTTTATTATAAAACATGTTAATGAAAGATACTTATTTTCTGTTGCAAGAAGAGTAATTTATACCTGGAAATTAGGAATTCTCACTAAGTATTGTGTGAAGGGATCCCACTAACTTTTTTTCATCTGTATGGGTTGTCATATATTCTTGTCATAATCATTTTCTCAGTGATTACTGCAACAGTATTTAGGGTCACATTTAAGACCAGCAAATCCAGCAAACTGAGCAACTTGATTTTTTGTATAAAAATTTTCATGCTAAATCCATCAATGCAGATGGAATAGGCCCACTTCCTTGTCTGCTTGTATTGTGTCATCTTAAACTCCATGCATGCTGGTGAGATTTGTGTAATATTTAACTGTCCTCAGTAGCAAGCTTAACTGGTATTTCCAGTACTGAGTGTTTTCTTCAGTTTTCCTCATTTCTTCCATACAATTCAGGAGATGCTCAACAAGATATATTCTTTATACATTTTAAGTGATTTTGCACAGAAGGGCTGAATCCACTGTGTGTTCAGCTGTGGAAGCTGAAAATTAATTGTAGCATAGCAGCGTCCAGTGGACTGCAGCTAAAGAGTAAGTGCTCAAAATACAATTAATAAGCAATCAAACATGAAGCTGTTTCCCTGACAGGATACTGATTAGCGCTGTGAAAAACTTATTGATACCACAGAAATGGTTGAAAATAAACATCCTGGGAATTGCATTAAGTATTTCCTGCTTATTAAACAACAGAGATTTCTAATGCCAGTTTTTCTGAGGTGCTGGGGAGCTCTGGTGTTGGACAAAGGCTGCCCCTGCTTGCAGAAAGAGAAAGCTGAAGCTCAGAAATTTGCCGGGGGTCATGGACTGGAGGAATTTGTGTAGGGTGATATGGTACACTGATAATAGAAGGCAGAATACAAAAAAACACTTCTTCTAATAGCTACCCTTGTGCTTCTGACCATGTTTTGGTTAATTTTACAATTGGCTAGCCACCTGTTAAGATAACCCATTTTATCATTAAACAAAATTAATTTTAAAAATGGCTTGGAACTGTCTGATTTTAATGGGATCTGAATATTCTTAGTTTTAATCTGCCTCATGAGGCTTGTCTTTTTTCTGGGAAGTACATTGTTACATCATTAAAATATCATCCCCTACTGCGAGAGAAATCGGTCCCATTCACTAAATGGCAATGCTGAAACAATGACAAGTATTTCTAAAAACTGCATTAAAATTCATTTTTGTCTCTTCGATGTGCAAGTTCTGCGGTCCCATTAACCAATGGGTGCTCAGCCTATTTGCTGCTGTGCATGCACAGCCAGATTTGTTAGCTGGGGTGGCAGAAGGGTTCAGAAGCAGACATGATGACTTATAGTTCAAATTATTTCACTTTTCCACAATGATTTTGCTTGGGAAAAAAAAAAAAAAGATTGATCATAATTTTGCACTCTCTAGCTACTTCTAGTCCTCCTCTGTACTAAAAATTGGGAAACATCTGATTTAATTTTCCTTCCCCCACTGCTAAAACAGGGTTTTTTGCAGTCATTTTGATGAGAGTAATGGAAAGGAGAAAATGAGGAAGAATGGGAAAGCTCAGCAAGGGGTCTTTCTAGTCTTCTTGAGGGAAGCACAGAAGTGTTTTCAGTCTGTGGGCAGGAGCCATGTAGCCTCTTGGCAGAATCCATTGGAGTAACCAGTTTGGACTAGAAGCAGCAAAAAGGCCTAATGCTGGTTTAATTTGCTTCATTCCCTGGTGAGAAGGGAAAGGTTGCAGGGGCGTACTACAAAGGAATGAAGAAGTTCTTAAGTGCAGTGCTATGTTAGCAGAGCAGTAATAAGTGTGTTCTTTTAACAGTAGTCTAGATGGACCTATATTCTTCAGAAGCACCTGGAGCAAACCAAATCTGAAGAAGATGATAGAGAGATAATTTGGATTATACCAGCCAATGCAGAACCCTGGTGTGAATTTTGTCAGCTGGCTTTGTGCCCTACATGGGATTTTTCCGTTTGTAGGAATACTCACTCATGATATTTCTGTCTTATGACATAGTTATTTTAGAATTCTAAGAACTTTTCCCAAATATAGTGGGATGGATGAAACACTGTAGAGAAAGGTGATGGCAGTCTTTGCTTGGATGCTTATCAGGGCTGGACTGTATGCTGACTAGAAAAGAGTCTGAATGTTTCCATGCTTGCCCATACAGCAACCAGAACAGTCTCTAGTTGTTTCAGAGAAAAATGGTCTATCATGAAAGTCTGTCATACAATGTAGTCAGTCTCCCTCTGTACACACATCATCTGTAATTTATTGTGAGAGCAATACAGAATGGAGCAGTGTTTATGTGGGAGTTGCTTTTAGTTTATGGATAGTTGGCCTTGAATTCTGTCTATTAGGAAGATGTTGGCGATTCTCCAGGGGGTTTGTTCATTGGGACTGCTCAATGCCCTTCCTTCTTTTTTGCCAAAACTGTCAGCATGATTGAGAAGTGCAGCCAGCTATCATTCATCTCCTGAAAATTAGAACAATGAGAAGGGGTGTAGTCTCAAGAAATTATGGATTGATCTTCTTTTAGAAGATGAGTCTTAGAGGCATCTCAGCAGAAAGAAATCCAGATAATGTTAAGAGCCTCTTCATATGTGACAGAAGGTGTTTCCTGTTGCTAATATATTCCAAAGGACAAAAATCTGCATTCCCTTTTCCTTTTGTAACTTTTTCCTTTTTATTTTTCCGCCTCTTGATTATGAGGACTCTGGTGAAGTGTATTGCTCTAGTACTTTGTTACAGCTGTTATAAGCAAGCATAAGTGCCCTGCAAGTTTTTTACTGACCAGAAAATATTCCTATCATCTCATGACCTTAACATAAGAATTTAAGTAGAGATGATAAAGGGTGCATCAGTGAGAAGACGTGTCAGTGTTGGACTGGAATAGGTCTTGTGGAGCATGGGTTCAGCTCTGATACTGGCAACCAAAGTACTCTCTAAAGCTTTCAAAAACTAGTGAAAGCAGTTGCTAAGTGGAATTCTCTTTGCTGTGCCATTGCAGAGCTATGCCAAATTTGACTACTTTGAAAGTCAGACTCCTAGTTCTTATTTTCCTGATTAACTCCATTCATGGCTAATTCATTCTCATTAGTTCATATGCCAGTGTCCTTGAGCTTAAACAGCTCTCCTTGTTCCCCTGTGTTCATCTGGAGATACTTGTGGAGAGCAATCATATTCTGCTCTGAGCTGGATCTGGTCAGGCTAAACCAGCATTCTTTAATTTATTTTTCCTTTTGTTGTAAGACATTTCCTGGAACTTCTGATCATCTTAGTAGACCTTTTTAAACAGCTGCAAAATTTGATTAGTCTCCCTGAAACACAAATGACCAGGGCTATATATAACATTCTAGGAAATATTTTATGGATTCCTTGCACTAAAGCAGTGATCCTAATTCCTCTCTTCTGGGAATTTTTTACTTTATACAATATCCTATAGTAGTATTTGTCATTTCCGTGGCCACATCTTACGGGTGAGCCATCATTATCTAATGAGTAACATATCCCAGGGCCTCTTTCCCTCTTCTCAGTTACTGAGTTCCTAATTTATAATGGAAGTAATGTAACTTTTTGATTTATATGCATCATGTGTCAGTTCTGTTACCAAATCTTCAAGATGCTTTGTCCTTTATATTTATGATGTCTCTTTAATTTCATTAGCACATTGGTAATTCTTGAGTATTTTAGCCATTAGTGAGAATATTTAACATTAATTTCAAGAATAATAATAGATTTCAACAAGGATTATTCTCTGTATAGCTTAATGGTTCCTTTTTCAAAATTGCCTGTGATACTCTACAGTTTTTAGTTTCTTAGCCTCCTTATAACTCTGGTATTAATCCTAATCCTCTTCATTTTAACTAGTAACTTCCTACATGTCATCTCTCCAATGCTTAACTACTTCTAATTTGTCTGGACTTCAGTGATCTTCTTAAAGAAGAAGATTGGGTTAGTCTAGCACTAATTCTCATTTGTTCTAAATTGGGAGTAGATTTACTTAGCCTCCCATGGTGACTGTTTCATTTTGGCAATAGTTATCAGTACTCAGTCTCAGTAGATGTCCTTTCTTGGGAGACAGGACATGCTGTTTGTCTGTGATTTGGCTTTGGTTTTTTTCTTTTTTGGCCAGCCATTTCTGCAACATTTTAGGTTCACTCTGGTTAGAATTACAGATGGTTCTTCTACGTGAGGATGCTACCAGGGGCTGCCCATTAGGTGTCCTCAGCTGCTGCTGTTGCCCCTGCTCCATTCTGGCATTATAGTCCTCCAAGACAGCAGGTGATGCTTTGGTGTTTCTTGGTTGAAGGAGGAGTTTGCTCTAGCTAAGCCAAGCAAAGGAACACTTGCATCCTATGCCAGGAATTGAGAACTGTCATGGAGCTGAACTTGGTACAGGGTATTTACAGAAGGAAAAGAAATTGAATACATTTTGTTAAGTTTTTGAGGCAATTAGTTATAGATTCCAAGTTACTTCTTAGGGGTGGAAAGGTCCTGCATTGTAATTGTAGCAGAGTGCTTTGTAAGGGAAATGTGTTTGGACAGAATGGCCGTTCCTGCAAAGAGGAAGTGTTTTGATTACTTTATTGAACAGGAAAATGTTTGACTAGTGCTGGAGCCTGCTCAGAAGATAAGAGCTCAGTAGCTAAGCAGAAAATGTGGTGGAGTGCTGAAGTGTGCTCTTCGAAGTGTTTCCTTCTCTTAAGGAAAAAAAAAAAGGTATTCCTTTTACAAATTTGCTTGATGTGTGAATGGCAGATTTCCTTCCAGGATAGTTGGTACAGACCTGTAACTGATAATTCCTGCATGGTTTTTGTCTGTTACCTAAAATTCAGCAGGAGATCGGGAAGGTGAAAGTTAATACTCTAGGTTCTTAGGCTGATTATGGAGATTGTAGTTTTCCAAACTTAATTTGGTTTACCTTGACTGTATTTTTTTTTTAAAGGACAGGACTTTCTATTCCCGATGCTCTGAATTTCAGTGAAAAATTAGAATCCAGCTGAGCTCTTTGACTTTTCTATGGACTTAGGAAAAAGAGACACAATACTTGGAAGGCAGCAGCTTCATTTTGTTGATGTCTGGACTAGCTTCCAGCTGCTGTTTTATACATAAATTCTTGCACGGTGAATGTCACTGTTCTTGTTGGATACTTACCTGGCACAAATTCAGGAAGTAGCACGAGAAAGGGTCTTCACCACAGGTCTTGCAGTCTTGAAGGAGGCTGGATATAGCACTTGAATTTCATACTTAAAGTGTCAAATGGTTGTGAAATCAAGCACGGGCATAAAGAGAATCTCCATACTGCTAGAGTAAGCATGTTTGTGGATCTTGCTGTTACTTTGTTCAGAGATTAATGGAGTGCTGTCATGGGTCTCCATTTGGTTTTCAATACTGTAGCTTAGTATTCTTGTGAGCCCTAAAGAAGGTATCCAGATGTTTCATGTTACAGAAGTAGTTTACCTGGTTGCTGCTGCTCTTGAAGGATATAAAAAAACCTTACATCTATTTATCTGTCAAGTTGTATAAATAGACACGCTCCAGTGGGAGTTGGTTTTGAGCAGATCTCAGTTGAGGAACTCAGGCAGATTCATTAAAGAACTGGAGTAGCCATGTTCACCACGTGCGGTGAACTCATTAAGTTCACAGGCAGTCAGAACCCACTGTTCGAGAGTGCTGTGTCCTTCTGAAGGAGTTTGTATCACACTGTGAGACCTGACAGTCAGCTGACTCAATGTTTGTTCATTCTTTCTACAAAATCTCACAAAGGACACACTTAAATATTGGCAACTTAAGCTGTTAGGATCAGATAGCTCATGGGTTTTTCTCCTAATGACAATGAAAGATTTTGAAATTGTGTGTTTGGTTTTGTTGAATTGGAGTCCACAGATCTAACTGTGCCTTATTTTAAGTATTGCTTTGGGCAGTAGAGTCAGGGATCTGTTTGGGCCATGAAGTTGTATATTCTGTAATAGAAATTCAGTTTATTGCTGTAATGGATGCAAATTCATTACAAGTTCTAGGCCTCAGGGGATACTTTCCTTTGCTGTGGAAGTCATCTCAACTGGACAATCTTCAGTGCAACTGGCCATGCCCTTCCATGTCAGTGACTGACAAATCTAATTCTGCTTTTGTAGCCAACTGCCTGTTAGTTAATGGAGTCCTGAATATTGTTACTCAGAAGCAACCTTCAGAGTATTAGAATGCATTATTCCTGTTCTTCACTTGATATTTATCAAACAAGGTGTTATATCTAATGAATTCAATGCTATTGTCAAATAAATCCTGTGTGTAGATCATGACTTAAAAGAAATGGTAATATAAGTAGCTTCATTATTGCTTTGCAGTGATGGAGAGAGATGGGTTTAGTTTGCTAGTTTAAATCCTATGTGATGGAAACCCAGAGTGAATGTCTTCTCTGAGGGAACAGCAAGCATTATGGGTGATATGATCAGATTAATAAGATCCTTAGTACATACATATTTCATACGGGTCTCAGCTTTACCCCCCCTCCTCATTTCTTCTTACATGGAGGCAGATGAAACGCAGAAGCAGCAGTACTGCCTTGGAAGTACCATAGTAGGTTTCCTTCTATAATTATCATTCTTGACATATTTATCCTTTCTTGTGGAAGTGAAGATGCAGATATTTAAGAACCCTTCTTGCACAAAAAAGCCCAATTTCCGCTCAGTACTTAATTAGCACTTGTTTATGACACAGCATCTG
>WBNO01010657.1:3687-22506 GCA_013400575.1 Peucedramus taeniatus
CAGCGCTGGCCACGGGCCACCCGCTGGGCCGGGGCTGGGCTGCCCGAGAGCTGCCGGGGGTCCGGGAAGGAATGTTTTCGGGATTTGGGGAGACATTTTGGTTTGCCGCTGCAATCACCGTAACGCTGGGCAAAATAATTGCGATGGAAAGAGGCGATTTGCGCCGATCCGTGACAGAAAACGACAGGGAAGGTCTTCGTGCAGCATGGGCAATATGCAATTAAATTAACAGGAGTGTAATTTATAATGATTTGCTTCTACCCTGAGGAAAAAAAAAATCATAGACGTGAAATACATTGAAAATTTTTTTCACTTATTGTAGCAAACAGGAATACTTTGCATTCTGTTTAGAAACTGAGTCTGTTATTTTTTGGTCTAAATTTTTGAGGTAGTTCAAAGGCATACATCCCCTTTCCAACTATCAATAATATATCACGACAAAACTGCTGGATTATAATGTCTCTTTTTAAACTAATTATGCTATTAGTGTGTTTCAGTGGTAAATACACACCCCTGTCACTGCCCTCCGTTTTGGAGCCGCCTGTAAAGCCTGGTGTCTCCTAAAGCACTCACTGCTCTGGTGAGCCTGAAAGTAGGCAGGGGGGCAGATTTAGCCAGCGGCTGCTTCATTCGGTCAGATATCTGGGCAGCAGAAATATTCGGGAGAAAAGGGAGTATGCTTTTCCTAATGCAGCTGTGACTTTTTTTTTTTTTTTTTTTTTTTTTCCAGACAGTTTTTGGGTTTAGACTAAATCTGCTGTTTCTTGCAGTAACAGGAACTGATTTATTTAATACCTCTTTCTTCTGGAATGGCGAGTGCAGCAGATAAAGGAGTTGGTTAGAGGAGACCTGAGCCTGCTGCGCACTCGCTGTGGAGGCCAGGGGAAGTTCGGGAGGTTCCGGAGGTTCAGGAGGTGTCAGAGGTTCGGGAGGTTCCAGAGGTTCAGGAGGTGTGAGAGGTTCAAGAAGTTTCGGAGGTTCAGGAGGTTCAGGAGGTGTGAGAGGTTCNGGAGGTTCAGGAGGTGTCAGAGGTTCGGGAGGTGTGAGAGGTTCAGGAGGTGTGAGAGGTTCAGGAGGTTCTGGAGGTTCAGGAGGTTCGGGAGGTTCAGGAGGTTCAGGAGGTTCTGGAGGTTCTGGAGGTTCGGGAGGTTCAGGAGGTTCGGGAGGTTCGGGAGGTGTGAGAGGTTCGGGAGGTTCAGGAGGTGTGAGAGGTTCGGGAGGTTCCAGAGGTTCCAGAGGTTCCGGAGGTTCCGGCACTCAAGGAACGATCGGGGCCCTCCCGGCCTGGAGGGAGCCGCGGGGGCTGCGCGGGGACCCCGGGCACCCTCGGGGCTGCTGGCGGGGCTCGGGGGGCGATTTCGGGGCAGGAGAGGGGCTCAGCGGCTGCCTCGTGTTTGCTGTCGGCTCGGGCAGCTCGGGGGGAACGAGGAGTGTAAATACAACAGCAGGGCAGAATCAGAAAAGGATTTTACACGGCTTGGGCCGGCTTGGACCAGGTTGCATAAAATGCAGTCAGAGGAAGGCTGTGGATTTCAAACCCCAGCGAGACAGGAAAAGGCCGCTGCTGTGTCCTCTGTAGAAGGTGTACAAGGGCAAATGACAGACTCACAAAAACCAGAAAAATTCTGCTCTTTGCCCACAGTTTTTTTCCCCCACATGATAAGTCGTGCTAATGCTCAAGTGAGGTAAGAAACAAGCAAATAAATAAATAAAACAGTGAAGTGACTTGATCAGCAATCTCCAGTAAAGGTAAACAAACCAGGTATTGCTCTGGGATGGTTTGGTGAGGTAGGAAGGGGTTTTGGCATGATTTGGGATGATTACATTACTCACAAGGCAAAAATTGACTCATAATGAAATGACAGTTTCTTGTTCATTGCAGAACATGAAATTTCCACATTCGTTTTGAAACAAAGGACAAGATTAGTTATAAGTAACAATGTGTTGTGAGCCCCAACAGCTGAGTCTGCAGCAGCCAAACAAGGGAACTAGAGGAGTCTCGAGATAAATGGGTACAATTAGGAACAGAATTTCCCTTTCTCCAGGTGAATTGAAATAACTAAATGAAGTGGGCCGGAAGTTTTTATTGAATATCCACCTTGCAGACTGTGTAGTTGTGGTTTGGTACAGCCAAGACTGTGAATGAAAACTGATCTTTTTGATAAAAAAGCATTAGAATTTATTTAGAAAGCAGAGGTGTTTTCTGAGTTACTGTATTTTATAAAATGTAACAGGGAGATAACCTCATTTTCCAGCAGTGGAGCATTAGCAGCACTGTTTACATTTGGGAAAGAGACATCACTTTTCTTCATTAGTAACTAAGCAAAAAAAAATACATTACCAGCTTCACATCTAACTTAAAATAAATGGTGAAAGTCAAGCTAGACTTCCGAGTCTGAGGGGAGAAAGTATAAAAGAAAAAAAAGATGAAAATACTCATAAGGCAAAACGAGCCTGAGTTTTTGTTTGAAATGCAGCGATAGTGTTTCTATCATGCAAGCTAATATAGATCTGAATCTTCAGTGCCTTGTTCAGGCAAATCATTCACTGGTTTTAGAACCCTCTAAATTCAATACAAAATTGAGACAGATACTCAACTTCTTTCCTTTTTTAAAAAAAAAATTATTTTCACATATCACCTTACGTTTACTTTACATTCCTGGACTTGCTTTAGCTAGTCTTATCCTTCTTGCGAGCGGCAGTGTCCTAGCCTTGCCTCGCTCTTGGGCACGCTGCAGTTTCCCTGGGCACGCCGTGAGAGCCGCGTGCCCGGCCGTGGCTGCTGCAGCCCCGAGCCCCGAGCCAGCCCCTGGCCAGGAGCAGGGTGGGAGGACCAGGGCTCCTGCCCCTGGGCCTCAACAGGCTGCTCTCGAAACAGCCATCTTGCAAAATAGGCTCTGCTTGTTAAAAACCAAATTGCTGGTGGCTGCTTTCTCGTCCTGCACGGCCACACGTGCCCCAGATGAGCGTGCTGCCCTTTGTCGTGTGCTGAATGTGCCTCACAGACAGGAGCTCCGTGTGCGGCGTGCTGCGCAGTCCTAATGCACGTTCTTCCCGAGCAAAACCCCGAAAGTGAGGCGTTTGTAGTCCCCACAGTGCCTGCTGTCTGGAGGGTGCAGCGTTGAGGTCAGCAGGCACACAGGGTGTGATGGCAGCGGCCCAGCCCAGCCCACCTGTGCTCAGCTCATCACCTCGCTCCCACAGAACGGGGGTTTCACCTTTCAGAAACTATTTGCCTGTGGGCAGCGAACAAGTAGACTTTTCTGAGATTGTATTACAGTAAAGGGGTTGTTAATATGACTAATTTCAGTTCGTTATTTTCTTGGGTTTGAAATTTTACAGCGATCTTCCTCACAGATACAGCAGAACTGCTGTAGCACAAATTGATTAAAGGCCTTTGATATCAGCATAAATAAGGTGTAGCACATTTCTTTGGGACGCGTTAAGTGTTTGTGCTCTGATTCTCCTGTAACAGGCAAATAGAACACTTGTTATGGAGGTCATTTCTTTGCTTCCAAAACATAATATTTTCTTTAATACGCACAAAATTTTCCTCTGCAAACATTGACATGAGCTTGTGAACATGCAATTCCTGTTGGCTTCAGTGAGAGCCATCCTCGCTCATCAAAGGAGGGAATTTGGCTCTTGATTTTACTGCAATCAGTGTTTTATTTATAATGTACAAGAGTGCACGTGCACTCTCCCAGTAAGAGCTGATGGGATTTATGTGCACATGCTGAGGACCAAATCCTCCTGGTAGCTGTCAGGAAGTTTACTTTCACATGCTTGTTCCTTGGTGTAACCTGAATCACCATTCACTGATGACAAAAACAAAACAAAACCAAACAAAGAATAATTGTCTACATCAGTTTTTTTTTTTTTTTTGCAGTTGTTACTTTCATCATGTTAGTATTATGATAGGGAGCAAGCAAGCTTGAATTTGCAAAAGAAACTAGGAATATAGTTTTAAAGCATTTTTGGTTACAGCCAGGGATTACTCTGATAGAGAGAAGCACCACTGTTCTTTAGAGGCTCTTTACAGGCTGGCTCTGGTGCATGCCTTGTGTGTCAGTGAGGGAGCACGTGTGTTGCAGCCTGTGGATGGGGATAGTTTGGTGGGGACAGTTTGGTGGGGATGGTTTGATGGGGACAGTTTGATGGGGACAGTTTGATGGGGATGGTTTGGTGGGGACAGTTTGATGGGGACAGTTTGATGGGGATGGTTTGGTGGGGACAGTTTGGTGGGGACAGCTCTCCAGTCCCCAGCAGAGGAGCTCAGCAGGGCGCTGGGCTCTGCTTGCACAGCTGGAGCTGAGGGGCAGCAGCTCTGTGGGACTGGGCCCTTGGGCTGTGGCACGATACCTGCCAAAGCTCATTATTGAGAAAGGCCAAGTTCTCCTCGAACACCCAACCCAGNACAGTTTGGTGGGGATGGTTTGATGGGGACAGTTTGGTGGGGACAGTTTGGTGGGGACAGTTTGGTGAGGACAGTTTGGTGGGGACAGTTTGATGGGGACAGTTTGGTGGGGACAGCTCTCCAGTCCCCAGCAGAGGAGCTCAGCAGGGCGCTGGGCTCTGCTTGCACAGCTGGAGCTGAGGGGCAGCAGCTCTGTGGGACTGGGCCCTTGGGCTGTGGCACGATACCTGCCAAAGCTCATTATTGAGAAAGGCCAAGTTCTCCTCGAACACCCAACCCAGAACAATGTGACCTCTGAGATCCTGGCAGAATGACGAGTCCAGGACACTGGAGCTGTGGTGGTGTGGCTGGTGGCTCACAAAGGTGCAAAGCCACGGGCTGTGGTGGATGGATGGCAGCTGGCACGGGGGAGCAAGCTGGTGCTCCCTGCCCGTGTGGGGTGGGGTCATGCAGGTTACCTGCACGGGTGGTTCTGCTGGTCTTCCTCCCCTCTCCTCCACCCCTCTGTTAATAATCATGGTTTGCAGCCTAAATATCCGTTCTGTGAGTGTGTGTGTGCGTGCAGGCTCCAGTGGGTCCCTGCTGTCCCCTCGGTGCGCGGCGCTGCAGCTCGGGGGCTGGCAGGGCATTCTCCAGCAGCCAGCAGCTGCCAGGGACATTCCCTGCACACGGGGGCTGGCGCTGCCACTCCACAGGCCCCGGGCAGGGGCTTGAGCCAGCAGATCCCTGCTCCCAGCAGTGCCAGTGAAGCTGACTGGCGTGCAGCAGCTTGCAGTGTCATGCAAGGTCAGTTTACCTGACAGCAAGTGGCTGCTGAGGGCTCAGTGGAGCTGCTCACTGCAGGTTTTGGGGATGTGGCTTTTCACAGGCCAAAGCTTTTCACCCACCCTAAGCAGAAGTTGCAGTTTTACATCATGAGCTGTCTTCAGAGTTGGATCTTGGCGTGGGCTTCATCTGGCAATAAGAAAAGTTTCCCCTGTGGAGTTTGACCCTGTGGGGTCAGGTCCCACTCACACTGGAGTCGATATGGAAAGTGTGGTGGGATCCTACATGAACGTTAGCACCGGTAGTGAGGCTGGTTATTGTTAAGTGTGCAAACAGTGCAAAAATACAAAAGGAGTAAAACAATTTGAGGGAAGAAATGGCAGTGTAATCTTGCAGCAATGCTATCTGTGCGCGGCATTATTAGTTTGAACCTGCCAGGCTCACTGCTTGGAGCTGCAACGAACAAGGGATTTAGCTGATGGGAGCAGAAAGCGTTAATAGCACTGACAGCTCCTTTGGTAATGGAGGAACAGGCGGATCCTTCCACCAGGGATTCCCGCTGCGCCCTGGCTGCTCCTGGCCAGAGCTGCTGTGGAACCAGGCTCCACAGAGGAGGCAGAGTTCGTATTTCAGCAGCAGCCTGCCTTCACCTCTTGCCCTGGGGCTGCAGGGCCCATGACCCCGGTGGGGTCTCCGAGCTCCCATGGGGTGTCCTGGGCCCAGGGAGCCGGCGCTCTCCGGGCTCTGCAGCTCCCACCAGCGCCGTCGGTCCGGCCTCGCCTCGCAGCCCGTGCTGGGGCGAGTTCCCAGCACGGCTTTGTGAGTCCAGAATAAATTAGCCATAATGGCGCCTGCATTAATTTCATGTGGGAGAATCCCCAGGGATTCCAGAGCAATTACAGGGAGTGCAGTCTTGCCCAGTGCAGCGTCCTTCCCATCCTGCTGCCGCTCCCCACAGAGGGAAGCAGCAGCAAGAGGGGACAGGGGGGCTGGGTGATGGTGCAGTGCTGGGAGCTGCAGCATCCTTCTGGCAAAGCCAGTGTGGGGCTGTCTGTGGTCCCACTGCACTCACAGCTGGCCAGGGCTCCTGGACAGAGTGCCAGCAGCAGTGGAGCTCGCTCGGCCCATGTGTCCTACAGAAAGGCTGGAAAACAGGCCCAAGGCAAGTGCACTGTCTTGGCTTCATTCATGTCCCTTGAACACTGGTTGTCTTGGGTAATTGAGGCTGTCCCATTTGTGGCTTTTTTCTTAAAAAAATCAGCTCATGCTTTGGCAGGGGTTTGTCTGAGTTGTAGCGGATACGTTCAATGACCAGAGTTACAATGTTCAATTTGTTGGATGCCACAACTAAACCTCAGGTTTTTCACCCAGCCATCCAAAAGCTAATTGGACATTGTCACTCAGGCAGGAATACACACAAACAAGGGCAATCCACAGCCCCGGATCCCAACAATGTGATTTTCATCACCTTACCAGTCTTTGGGGAGTCTTCAGCTTCCATCTGGAAGTACCTTCAACCCTTTCCACCTACAGATCTTGAAATAGCTATAACAGAGAGAAAACCAAAATTACATGGAGTTTATTGCCGTTTCAGAAGGAAAAAAAGTGTTTGAAAAAGTTTATTCAGGAAGCCAAGGGAAGTTAAGTGGGAGACATTTGCCATTTCATCAGTCTGTTGGCGATAGCCATTCATGTCATAAATGGCTTGTGTCATTTGATGCCAAAAATAACACTGTTTTCCTCCCCAAAGGCCTATAGGGTTTTTTTGCAATAAATGTTTATTTGTTAATAATATACTTTAAACAGTCCAGCCTTGACCTCAAGTCTCCAAAAGAATCCATCTTCTCTCTGAAAAATCCTACAAAGTTTGTGTAATTTTTTCTGGGAAGGTGTAATTGATGGCGCAGTGAAGGGCAGTGTGTTTGCTTTAACTACTGCAGCTGCGTGGATTAACTGTTTATAAGGGCCTACTGTGCTTTGAATGGCGACTTGCTTAGATTTCAGGCTTTAGTTGACAGCACTTCCTAATTGTTCCTTGGATTTGCTTAAGTTCAATCAGTAAAAATAAATTTCTGCACCGAGCTCACCCATCGTTCCTCTCTCACTGCTGCTTCAAAACCTTTGAAACTCTCGTTTGTGAGAGTTTGAATCCATGGATCACCCTGCAGTCTTGAAATGGGGGTGCCCAGGATAGGGGCACAGAGGGGCTGAACTTGTTCTACATCTCCTGTTGATTTCAGAAAAGATGTCAGAGGAGTTTGGGTGCCAAGCAAACAACCTGTATGCAAATATTTTTGATAGGATTTCGGGTGTGTTAATGGGAGTCTCTAGAGTTGAACACAAAACTGACAGGTATGAAATGTGATTAAATATTCAAAAATGTAACAGAGGATTTTGTAAATATCCGTGATACAGAAACTGTTTTGGGAGAAAATAGTAAGTAAGATAATTAATTTATAATATGTTGCAGTGTCTTGAAATTGCCCTGCCAAAAGCTGGAGTTGGATTTCTACTGGCAGAGTGTTTGTGGAATGCCAGTGACATGTGACCAGAACCACAGTAAGGCAACAATTGTCTCTTCTCTAAATCATCAACTACCACTGATTTAACCAATGTTAAGTCACATTTTTAGCTGTTTTTGTTCTGCCATCAGCCACTCTGATCCTTCTCATACAATTTTTCATGTGAACTTTCACTAAACAAGCAAAGTATTAAGGCATTTGTCAGATATTTTTTGTTAGTCCTTAAATGAAAATGTGGTTTTCTAGAACTCTGGAGGACTTATTTCCTTAAAGATCATCTGAGTTGTGGGAGAGAGTTACACATTTAATTTCTCAAAGCAGTTCAGCTCCCAGTGCTAGTTTGTTTTCAGTTCGACAGGCACTTGGATAAAATAAAGAACAGTATGTATAAAATGAATGGAATTCATTTTTCCTTTGAACATTTCACATTTATGGAGCTAAATCGTTTGGATAACATGGACACTCAGGTGCTTTGTATAAAACTTATTTTAGTGGAACTCCATAGCACTAAATGACACTAGTTGTTTGCTGAGAAATGTTTGTAGTTTATTAATTGTAACAATTATATGATGCTTTAAAAATCTATATTTTGAGAATCAAAGCTTCTGGCTGGGGCTGTGCTCCCACTTTTAGTAGTTGGCTAATTTTACTCAATCTCCTCGAGTGCAATTTACAAGGCAAAGTTAAACACACACAAGTGGTTGAGGAACTGGGTGCCTTCAGGTGCCCAGGCTGTGTGGTAGGTGATCCCTTACTTCCAGGGGCAGTTTCTGGGGCAGTCTGGGGCACAGTAACCTGTACTGGCCAGGGTTTGGCTGTTCACAGGATCACAGGATGGGTAAGGCAGGAAGGGACCATGGTGGGTCACCTGCTCCAACCTCCCCGCTCGAGCAGGGTCATCCCAGAGCTCGTGGGACAGTAGGATTGCATCCAGATAGTTCTGGGATATCTCCAGTGAGGGAGACCCTGCACTCTGCCTGGACAGTCTGCTCCAGTGCGTGCTCATCCCTGCAGTCAGGAAATTCTTCTCACGTTCAGGTGCAACTGCCCTTCCTTTGCCTCCTGCCTGTTGTCCAGGGCAGGTTCACACGTGTAGGCTCACAGACGAGCTGCACAGACACACAGGGGACCCAGCTGCTGTGTCCAGGGACAGGGGCAGTGCCCAGGGGCAGGGACAGTGTCCAGGGACAGGGGCAGTGTCCAGGAACAGGGGCAGTGCCCAGGGACAGTGGCTGTGCCCAGGGACAGTGACATTGTAGCCCCCTCCTCTGCACCAGGCTTTAGGGTCTGTCCTGTCCTGTCCTGTCCCCTCCTGTCCCCTCCTGTCCCGTCCTCTCCTGTCCTGTCCCGTCCTCTCCTGTCCTCTCCTGTCCCCTCCTGTCCCGTCCTCTCCTGTCCTGTGCTGTCCTCTCCTGTCCCCTCCTGTCCCCTCCCGTCCCGTGCTCCTCTCTCTGAGAAGTGAGTCCCGTGCAGGGTGTCCTCTCCAGCCTCCCTGGGGCCGGGCAGTGCCGTGCCGGGGCTCCTGTGGTCACTCTGGCCCGTGTGACAGGGTGACCCTGGCGGGCTGACCCTGCCCCGCTCCTGGCCGAGCCACAGCCCAGCATGGGGGGCACGCTGGGGGTGCGGCCACCAGCGCTCCCTGGCCGGTCCCTCCTGGCTCCGGGAGGATTCTCCTGCTTCATTCTCAGGTGATTCACGCTCCCGGCATCGGCTGCCCGTTTGTGAAACCGAAAAGAAGCAATCTGAAAGTGAAAGAGTGACATTACTGAGGCTAATATGGATTTGCTCCCGTAAGAGGATGTTAAAAGTCCCTTTGTTGCACGGAGACTGAGCTTTACCATGTCCTATTATTTTTGTCAGCTTTCTTTGGTATCAAATCAAGTGACAAAACATTTAGCTTCATCCCTGTGCGTGAGCACTTGTGCTAATGAATTCAGTAACTCTTTTGACCTTCTGTTTAAACGATCACCACTGGTGCTGCTCCTGCCCAGACACCACCATCCCTCAGCACCCTCGGCTGTCCATGTATTTGAAGCGTGGCTGTGGTGGGGGTGGCTGGCATCCCTACGCTGTTATCTTCTTGTGATAGCAAACATTAAGAAAGTTAAATGGACAAATGAATAAGCGAAAAAGTAGAAAAGCCAAGGAGCAATTAAATGTAACGTTTCATCATGAAAAGGATTTTGCTGGTTTATCTTCTAATAAGATTATGTCACCGACACAAGTACCTAGGAGCCTGTGATTGACAGCCTCCTGTACTTTTATCAGGCAGTGTGACACTAAACCTCAGGGCCTTTTGTCCGATAGAGTGAGCTCACGGAAACTCTCCGTCCTAATCCCCTTATTCATGTCAGGGATAGAAAAGAAGTTCTGATCAGATGGCATCTTACAACAGTGTCACCTCCACCCCCTTGGTGCTGGATGGACAAGGGACATGGGAGGCTTTGTGCCGTGCCTGGGCCCGGGGCTGGCGTGTCCTGCCCAGCACTGCCCTGCACCCTGCACCCTGCTCAGCTGCTGCCCAGGAAACTGTGTCTGCAGGGCAGGACAGTCCCAGAGAGCTGGTAGGTTGATTTACAGGCTGGCTGATTTTGTTTATATTCTGTTTTTATTTCTCTGAAGAACGTAACGCCTTTAAAGGAAATTCTTCCGTTTGTGTTGTGCCTGTAAGATCATGTAGTGAAATGTCTCACTGAGCTTCTTCAAACTTTGCACCCAGGCGAAAGATTAAGTGGAAGTAAACCCCCTATCTTTTCAGAAGCACAGGATCAATGTTGTAGAAGTCAGCAATCGATCCCAGTGCTGGCATTAGAAGTTTCGTAGCTCCAGCCCTTTCTTGGCTGTAGGAATTCCTTTGTGCGTATCCCTGCGGTAACCTATTGCAAATAGCGGTTCCCTGTGGTGCTTTATTTACTTGTCCAACTGTTTGGAAGTCTGTTAGTCTAAAGATCAGATGCTCTGAAACAAATCTTATTACCTTAACCAGCTCTGCAAATTCTTCTTTCTCCATTTTTATTGACTTCTTTTCAGCTAGAACTAATACATGTGCAGCAGGTGGGCAAGTACATCTTTCAAAGTTTAGCCCCTCAGATTTAACATAAGAAACTATAAATCTTTTTGTTTTCCTTGGAAAATGTGGGAAACCACAGGTATTTGAAGAGTTGCCTCCTCAGTGGATTTGTGAAGTTTATACTGGTTGCTGTAATTCTTGAAAGAGAAGTCTGGGAAATTTTGAAAGAATGCTTCGTTCTGGGGCATAGTCCAATTAGTTACTTCTTTCCTTGCATGAAATATTTTTTCAAGCTGTAATCAAAAGCAATGGAATGGGAAAGTTTTAAGATATTTTTCTTTTCATCCAGCCTGGCACCACTGGCAAAGAAACTACATCAAACTTCCTCCAACTCATCTGCTACAAGCTGGTTCTGTCAGCGATACTCACCAGTCCTCATTTGAGAAGGCGTGTCCAGCTCCTCTGTATTTTTCATCTCTATGCACATTTTAAAAGTAATTTTAGATGTAAGAAGTCAGTGCTAATTAAGTGTTGTAAGAAATCATCCTTCAGGAATTCCCCTTCCTCCTCCCTGTCCCCCACCCCAGCTCCTGGCGACCTCGTGCTCCCATCCTGGGTGGGTGCTCACATCCCATCCTGGGCAGGTGCTTCACCTCTCGTGGCACTTTGCTCCAGCAGATATCAAAGTCCTTTGCAGAGCGACCTGCCTGGGCTTCCTGCAGGCTGGGGCCCGTCCCAGGCACGCTTATCCCTGCGACACACAATTTCTTCCCATGTCTTCTGGGGAGCAGGCTGCCCCGGGAGCCGGGATGGGAACGTTCCGTGTCGGGGTGCGCGGAGCCACTCGCTGCTGCTTTGCCTCTCTTTGTTTTTCCACTGCAAGCACCAGCAGCTGCCAACGTGAAGTGCAGAAGGGAGCATACACAGAATCTTATTTTTAAAAGGCAGCACGAAGGACCCTGCAAGGCTGCGGGTTTCCTGCAGCAGAGCGTGTTTGCTTTGAGCAGCCGGCTCTGCCGGGATCCTGCAGGATCCTGCTGTCAGTTTGCTGTGGCCTCCGCAGCACGGACAGGGCTGGAGGTGCTCTGCTGAACAGAGCATTGTGCACCCTGGAAATCCGTGGGGCTGTTACAGTCCATAAATGTCTGTAAACTTCTCAGGTCAGTTAACAGGTAGGTGAATTGAGCAGATTGTGTGATGTCAGGGTGAGCTTGGGGAGAAGGTTCAGTAAAACCGTAAGGGGAATCAAAACATTGGCAAAAGCCTTACTGAAATCCCGGAGTGTTGAACAGATATGAAGTGTTAAATGCAAGCAGAAGTGCTGTGGTATAAAGCTGTGTGTATGTCAGAGAAGGGGACTTCAGAAAGCATCTGAGATCCTGTTAGTATCCCGGGTTTGACTTGAGGGCTGTTTAGCACACCCCTCGGAGCTCCACCAGCTGTGTGCCAGTTTGGGGTGTCCTGCCCTAACACTGAGCACATCTGTTGCAGAAAGGTGTAGGAAATAAAGCATGTTCTGCATCTTTCAGAGGGAACCAAGCCTCACAGTGTGTCCTGACGCTACACAGAACAGCTCCTCTTGCTTGTTTTGACGTGTCCTGTCCTTCTCTGAGCAAGAGGATCGGTAAACAGGGAAAAAACATCCACCCAGAGTGAGTTTGCTCTGGTGTTCCTGCATTAGTAGCACTTGATGCTACAGCATTCACATTGAAAGAAAAATAACATTTGTTTGGACCAAAAAGAAAAAAAACAAACCAACAAAAAATCCCCTTTGGGGATTGAATTTCAGAGACTCCCTGCCTTACTCTCAGCCCCCTCTGAAGGCTGAAATGATTTGTGAGCCAGGTCCTGTGACCCAGGGAGGCATCAAGCAGCAGAGAAGGGAAACATTTGGAGTTCAGAGGGACAGTGGGTCTTGATGACCAGTGTAAGACAATGCAGATGTTTCAGATCATGAGGTCTCTTAGGATAATGAGAAAATGCCCCTAACAGCCTCTGGGCTGGGGTCTTCTCTGCAGTCCTTTTTCCTTGGTATAATGTTATCACATCTCACAGGATTACATTTTTGGGGGTCTATCATGGAAGAATCTTGGTGCCTATTGCATTAGGTAATTCTGATGAGCAGGGTGAGATTTTAATTTCCCTCTGGGAAGTGAGTTACTGCTCTGCCCTGTGGCTGGTGGCAGGGGCAGGGGCACCCAGAGCAGTGGTGGTGGGGCTGGGCTGTGTGTGCTGCCAGCCCTGACAGGGCTGTCTGAGAGGAGGTGAACCAGAAGAGCAAGAGCATGATATAGAGCAAGATTTCCTGATACAGACAGATTTCCTGCAAGGAGGGCAAGTTGTGGAGCAAGGAAAGGAAAATAGTGATGGAGGAGGAGAAGGAGGAGACTCAGGATCCTGACTCAGCAGTAGGTCTGCTAAACATCTAGGCACTGACCACTGGCCACGTTGGCTCTGTCCAGTCCCAGCCTGTTGATCTTGGTGCTCCTGCTCTTGGGAGGAGTAGAGAAGAACCAGTGGGGCAGCACCCACCCTGTGGACAGGAGCTCTGGGACCAGGAATTTGAACCTGCACTGCATCCAGGGCAAGGCACCCCTGGGCATCACTGCTGGGCCAGAGAGGCGTGTGAGTCTGACACCCAGGTTTGTGACAAAGTAGGCCAGAATTATGTACTGAGCACGTGTTCAAGCACCAGGAGAACAGCGTGGGCCGTGGAGCCCAAGTTGGAGAAACAAACCCTGATTCTCTCTGGTCTAATGCTTAATAGGTGAGAAACAGCAGACAACAGTCCTGTTGAGCTTGGGTACGTGCTAGTGTCTCTGCTGGTCAGAGACCACGTCCATACCAAGCTCAGTGCAGGGCTGAGGTACCAGAGGCTCCGTGGGGCTTGGGGATGACTTTATTCCCAGGCAGGAATCACAGTGAGATGCCTGAGAGAGCACCCTGAGCACCAAGGTAGGCACGGGTGCAAGCACCTCATGCTCTCACCAGTCAGTCCCAACACAGCTGGAGGTGACAGTGGGCACCTCTTGCTCATTCCATGGAGGAAAACCCCACCCCATGCTGCTGCTCTTGCCCATTCCATGGAGGAAAACCCCATCCTGTGCTGCTGCCAGAGTATGTGAGCAGTGGGGCTGGGCCTGGGCTCACCTCACTGGCATCACCTCCCTGCAGCCACTGCTACAGCAGCAAATCTCGAAATACATCTGCTGTGAGAAAACAGGATACAGAATTTAAAATACTGGGTGTTTGTTTGCTTGTTTGTTTGTTTGTTTGTTTAAAAAAAAAAAAAAAGCCTGTTGTCTTGGGGGAGTGCTGAGGCTCTCCAAGGTGTCCCTGCCGTTTGCCTTGCTGGGAGGGGGGTGCCCTGTGCCCAGTGCAGGAGGGGATGGTGGAGGGGCTGTGGTGGGGTCAGCCAGAGCTGCCCTGGCCCTGCCCAGCCCCTCAGCAGGCAGGGCTGGGCAGCAGCAGCAGCTTTGCATCTTGGCACTGCTGCCAAGGGGACTCTGCCTGGAACAATTCCTGTGGACACTGCCAAGCTGGAGCCTGGCAGAAGAGTGAGAATTTCCTAACTGTGACAAACGCCTGCCTGAAAAAAAATGAGTGTTTATTTATCAGTGGTGCATTCAATTAGCCTGAGCTTTGGAAAAGCTGTCTCATTGCCCCACCAGTCTCCCCTGCCATTTCAACCACCTCTGCTGAGGAAAAGGCTAGATAATGTTTTGCTTTAAAAATATTTAGGAACTGCTTGTTTCTGGTGCTCCCCTTTGCAGCCCAGCTTTGCCTTCTGATGCTAACTGGAATGGGAATATGCCTTCTTGGTTGTGTTTTGTATCTGATGGTAAGTTACTGTTCTCTTACTGGCTGTAGCTAAAAAATGGAACCAGAACTTCACTCCTGGAGAACTTCTGTCACAGGGGGTTTAATTAAAATCCACATCCATGATCTGTGACTGATAAAATTTACTTTGTGATTTTGAAGAGGTGGCTGCCACCTCAGTGTGGTTCCCCACCAGTGGGACAGACACAGTTTTGCCTTTTGACTTTGGCACTCAGCATTGGGCTGAGATGGAATCTGAGCATGGCCTTTATTGTCATTATGGTTGAAGGAGTTGTTGCAGGCATAACTGGAGTTTTGTAAGCATATGCTGGAACATACACTTAAGATATTAAAAAGAGGTTTTCAATAACAATCGTGTTTAGAAACAAATGACCTTGGTTTTCCATTTCTGGGCTGTTCTGTGTGAAGCCAAATGATCGCTGTTCCAGGGATGCAATCTGCTGCATTGACTTTGGGGTTTCAGGCACAAGAGAAGCAAGCTGCCTACTTTAAAATGGTGCTGAGCTAGCAACAATGCTTCTGCCTCCAAAACAGCTCCACAAAGTACCATCTCTGGTAATCAGCTGATTTTTTTAGGTCATATGTAAATGAAGAACACATCTGCTTTCCATATGTCTCACTTACACAGAGTACATATGTTTTTGGATGTATTATCTTAATCATATTTATTGGCCAAAGCAAAAAAAAAAAATTGAATTTTAAAGTATTTTTGGATTCATAATATTATAAAATCAACAACTATAAAGCAAATGAGTCATGTACTGCACTGCAGTTACAGTGTACAATTGCAACAAGTATTTAAGGGCTGTATTTCTTCGCTGGATCAAAATCTACAGGCAACTTTACTATCTCTCCTGTATTTTTGTCTAACAGAGATCTAAAGAAAAATTAATTACACTTCTCTGACTGATTGTTATTCTGCTGAAGTATGGTTCTAATCCTTATTAACATTCTCTAAAGTCATGCATGAAATATGACTTTTGCACCACACTCTGTGGCATATGTTTTCTCTTTCCAGTGTATTTTTCAAACTATCTTCAACCCTCACTGCTGTTCATTATTTTAAGATAGGTTTAAAGTTTGCCACAGTCTCAAAACTGATCCAGTACAGAGCATTGCAAGGAAAAAAAATGACACATCATTCTGCTCATGAACACAAATTGCTTCTGATTATTTAGCTTTGAATGTTCCCCTCATACTGTTTTTATTAAAAGCCCCAGTATATTTATTCTTGATAGTGTCTTCAATTAAGTTAAAAAGAGTCCCTTTTCTATAGCAGTATGTAAAGAAAATAGTTGTTACAACCGCAAAATTACCGAAAAAACCTGGTTCTAGTAAAGTACTACTTCAGTTCAACAACCACAGCACGAAGTTTGCTGTTTTCTTGTAAACTTTCCAGCCATTAGATAAACAGTGTCTGTGTCTTCACACAGAGCTGCATCCTCACATTGTTTGAGGACAGTTGTTTTCCTGCAGGTCTCTGCAAAATGTATGGTCCATTAATCCATTTATCAGTATTGGAAAATTTGTCTGTTTGGAGTGACTCTTTGGCAGTGGTGAGTAGGTCTCTGCTCTAGGAACAGTTTGTGTAAGAAATTGCTGGAGGAGCTGGGCAGAGCACTCCAGTTCTGCTCATTGCCTCCCAAGTGCCATTAATTTGAGCTGTGACAGGGAAGGAAAGTTGTTACAAGTGGGATCCTGTGACTTCTGCACACATTGCACACAGCTAGGAATGTTTTCCTTTTCCTCTTATAAAATAGTGATTTAGGAAAATGGTCTAAGTTTAGCAGTTTCTGTAGCTTCTGCTGTTTGCTTGACAATAACTGATTTTTTTTTTTGAAAACACTCTCTTTTGGTGTTGTGATGTCACAGCCTAATATTGTGCAAAGGTGTAGCCGGACCAAACATGTCAGGAACATGTCAGTAACTTTCCATAAATTATTCAGTCTCTTTGGGAAAACCCCTAATTATGTGTTAACTCATTTTCTACTTCAGAGAAGTTTCGTCTTGAACTTCAGAGTCCAATTGCTGGGAAGCTTTTATTTATTTATCTATTTATTCAATTTTTTTTTTTTTTTTAAATTGAGGGTTTGCTGTATTTCTGCTCAAAATTCTTTGTGTGTGAGCTCTGTCAGAGAACGGCGAGGATCTGGCAGAAATGGGCTGTCAGAAATCAAAGAGTGGAGTGGCTTTAAACTGGTTTGCAAACAGCCCTGGGAGCACAGGATGCAAAGGTCCCTGCTCGGCGACTGCCACGCATCCCCAGCGGATCCTCACCGTGCTCCAGGCAATAAAGCTGCTTGTGCTTTGAAGGCCATGGGGTACGGAGGAGAGGGCTGTTTGAAACATGTCACTTTGAACTGTGCTGGAGGGTCCCAGGGAGCTGGCCACCTCCATCCCTCGGAGGTCTGGTTCCAGTCTGCGAGCCCTGGAGCCAGCCCCATCGTCTGCTCAGGTGGCCCCACTGTGAGATGTCAGGCTGATAAGTGAAAGTAGAGACTTTCGAGAGAAGATCAAGAGTTTACTGCTTGCACTGCATCCCTCTCTATGTGTAAGAGTTCAATATGGCAACAAAAGGGGTTTCCTGCCTGCAGACAGATGCTGCCTTTTCAAAATGTTGCTTTACATTTGAAGCCTCAGCATATGCTGTAATAAAGGCCATCCTGAAACTTCAATGGATTGCGTCATGAGGAAATTCAGAGAGGAAGGAGCTTTAGGTGGAGCTGTGGAATCTTTTATGAATTAATCCTCTGTGAAAAAAAATGGAACTATCAAGTTGGGGTCAGTGATGGCCCAGGATCAGTGCTGCTGTGTTTTAGCTCTGCTAGCATTCCTGACAAGATGACTGGCTAGGGAACGGGGCTGGAATGCTGCTGAAACACCCAAATTGCAGTGCTGCAGAGGGGAAAAATAAAAAAGAAAATGTTGATGCCATGTTTCCTGCCCAAAGGGTGCATGGCCCTGTTAGCTGATCTGCAGAACTGAGGTAGGTGCAGGATGAAGCCACATTTAGCCAGCTGCTGCAGCAAGAGGTGGGAACTGATTGAATCTCCCCTTGCAGTGAATCCCTGTGCATCCTCTGTGTCAGTGAGGCTCGGCAGGCAGGTGTGAGGATTTGGCTGTTCTGTATCACCTTGGGTGCAGTTTTCTCTCTTCTTCTTACCATCTCCTTTCCTCCAGACAAGTCACAGACTTGCACTGTGAGGAAGGAAGTGGCCAGAGGCAGGGGCATGATCCTGACTCCCTTGCTGAGGAATGTTAGGGCAGCACTCCCTGTGTCCTGTGAATGGGGAACAGGGGAAACATTTCCCTTGGGTTTTTATTTTAAAGCAGTTGTTTTCAGTATGCTTTTGCATCCTGTTTCTGAAGTGGGCTGGCCATTAAGCTTTACTTGTACACGTGTTTTTGAAAAGCAAAACAAATAAACTATTGTTTATTCTTCAAAATTAATCTCAGAATGTGCATGTAGTCATGCTGGAATGGTTGGGAATAGAGGTTGTCTAAAGCAGCACATGGATGCAGGGTGCAGTGGTTTATGGTGGGTAATGACCAGAGTGCAAATACTGGGGTTAGAACACGGAAAATGTGCAAAAGAGAGGCAGAGTAATTGTGGTGAGGGGCACAGCTCATTTTCGGCGATTTGCTCAGTGACAATGCTGTGGAAGAAAGGCTGTAAATTCCTGTTGGGTTTGGGACTGACAGTAGGGAGCAGTGCTAAGCTGGCTGCCAGCGAGAGTCACGTGGGCTGGAGCGGATTCTTGCTTAAAAATGTAAGGATTTCTAAAAGAAAATATTTTGTGCCAGGAATTTGAATTCAGATTGCGTTATGGTGGGATTTTTAGAGGTTGGATTTGCGTTTTCCCATTTTTACATATAAATTTTTGTCTGGCAGTAGTGTAAATCTACAATACTTTGACTGATGCAGAGCACAGCTAGTGCAAAGTTTTTGCAACTCCATCTAGCTCAGATCCTCCAGAACAGGGCTGTCAGATGAGTTTGAACTCTCAAGCCCTCAGTAAAGGTGCTGTTATTAAGTATAAATATAGAGCAGCTTTTAATAGCTATAATTAAGATGTGTTATAGTTTTAAATTAATAGATGCAGGTTTTGGTGGTGGCGAGCAGTTCAGCCCAAATCAGCACCGACCCAAAGGTGCCAAGTTGGTTCCAGAGGCAGCGTGCTCTGGGCACGGGTGTGCTGTGCTGGGCACACGGCCCTTGTGCCAGGCCTGCAGGGCTGGGGACAGGGCTCGGGGACAGGGACAGG
>WBNO01010657.1:22589-73210 GCA_013400575.1 Peucedramus taeniatus
GACAGCACTCCGCGGGGCCGGGGCTCAGGGACAGCGCTCGGGGACAGCGCTCCCCGGGGCCGGGCTCTCGCCGCCCCAGCGGAGCTGGCCCGCTCCCAGCTGAGCGCTCGCCAAGGGGAGCTGTGCTGCGCCCGGGCCCCGGGGCTCTCGCCGCGGTAGGCATGCAGGAGCTCACCGCGCACGCTGACAAGATCGGGTTTCGCACAAAATGCAGCGGCAGCCAAAACCTTCTCTTGAAGCGCTGGCGCAGGAGGGGCCGGCGCTGCAGCCCCCTCTCGTCCCTCCCGCAGCAGCCGCCCCGCTCCCCTGGCACGGCCTGGCACGGCCGTGGGAGCCTCGAGTGCCCGCGGCCTCGGGCAGGTGAGTGCCCTCACTGCTGTCCCCCTCGGGCAGATCAGTGTCCTCGCTGCTGTCCCCCTCGGGCAGATGAGTGCCCTCGTTGCTGTCCCCCTCGGGCAGATCAGTGTCCTCACTGCTGTCCCCCTCGGGCAGGTGAGTGCCCTCACTGCTGTCCCCCTCGGGCATCTGAATGCCCTCGCT
This sequence comes from Peucedramus taeniatus, assembly GCA_013400575.1. Taxonomy (NCBI): domain Eukaryota; kingdom Metazoa; phylum Chordata; class Aves; order Passeriformes; family Fringillidae; genus Peucedramus; species Peucedramus taeniatus. The sequence goes on from WBNO01010657.1 coordinate 23,130, forward strand.
GCTGTCCCCCTCGGGCAGATCAGTGTCCTCACTGCTGTCCCCCTCGGGCAGGTGAGTGTCCTCACTGCTGTCCCCCTCGGGCAGGTGAGTGCCCTCACTGCTGTCCCCCTCGGGCAGATCAGTGTCCTCGCTGCTGTCCCCCTCGGGCAGATGAGTGCCCTCGTTGCTGTCCCCCTCGGGCAGATCAGTGTCCTCACTGCTGTCCCCCTCGGGCAGGTGAGTGTCCTCACTGCTGTCCCCCTTGGGCAGATGAGTGCCCTCACTGCTGTCCCCCTCGGGCAGATCAGTGTCCTCACTGCTGTCCCCGACCCCGCCAGCCCCCGGATGCTCACCGGGGACTCCTCTGTGTGGTGAAGATGGGAGTGCCCCTGTCACCCCCTGGCTCACAGGTGAGGATGTTCTCCAGGCTGGTGAAAGGTGTGCACCTTTCAAGGGCAGGGGAGAGCTAATGTCTCCCACATCCTTAACCCACAAACTTGCAGCCCACAAATGCCATTTTTGCAGGCTGCAGGTGAAGGCCTCTCCATAGGACCACGCAACTGAGCCCTAATTACTCTTTGCAGTGCTGTAGGATAACATACATAAATGTGTGTCCCACGAAGGAGGAATGAGCAGCCCCTTGGCGCTGTCCTCAGGTCTGTGTGGGACTGTCCACGTGGTATGAAGGTGGCATCCCCTTGGCAGAGGAAGGGCTGTGTGCTGCCCGTTGTGGGGTGTCTCACACGCAGCCCTGCGCTGGGCACAGATGCCTGCATGGAAGCAGAGCAGGAGAGCACTGTAAAGCTCTTCCCTTCCTGAGGATGCGTGGGGTGAGGACACCATTCAACAGACTGGCCTGACTCTCCACTTGGATTAACACTGGCACCAGGAGTGCTCCCACACACAAGCTGATGGGAGGTTGCTGCTGCTGCTCAGTCCTGGGGGAAATAACTGGTGTGCACGTGTGAGCCTGCCAGGCTGATGCCTGCATGATACTGAGCCGGATTCCTGAAGCTTCTTCAGGACAGGTTGAGTGTCAAACAGCCTCTGTCAGCATTTCCCAAGCTGTTGTACCCCCTGTCCCACTTCCAGATAAACTTGACTCTTACACCCCCACATTTCTCAGCCTGGGCACAGTGCCGTGCTGACACCGCTGTTCCAGCTCCAGGAGTGAATCCAAAGCCCCCAAGCACTCCCAAATCCTGTCAAGAAGGAGTACCCACAGTTGGAAAGTATTGGCATGTGTGGAAAATACTGGTTCTGTGGTCTGGAGAGCTCCTGGAAGTTGTAATTCCTGCTGATGTGCACCAGCACTGCTGGCAGCCTGTTGGAGAGGTGCTCGTGAGGTGAGCAGGGGGATGGCCAGGAGGCTCCATGTCTGAACCTGTGTGTCCATGAGTGGACAGGATCCTGGCTGTGAACACAGGGCTTGTACTGGTTCAGCCATGTCCGTGCATCCACAGGGTCCAGCCCACGCACCCATTGTCACTGGAGCCCCGTTTCACCTGTGACAGTTTTGTGTCCCCAGCTCCTGCTCCAGCAGTCCCTGCTGCAGTGGCTGAGTCTCAGGGCCTATGGAGTTCAAAGGCACATAGTCCTCTCACCTTCCTGATGTTAGCAGGTGAATGTCTCAGTGTTTAGAATCTCCAGACCCAAACATTATCTCACTGTGTGTCAGCACTGTGACTGTCATATGCTGTTTACTCCACTCTGCCCTTCCCATGAGGACAGGTATGGTTGCTCTGTGTCCTCTTTTGATGAGGTCCTCAGACTATCATCTGCACATTCAAGAGGAAAGGCTGGAAAAAGGTAGATAACAAGGAAAAGAGCACTGCTTTTGTCCTTTTGTCTGCAGAAGGTCATGCTGTGTTCACTGAGAAAATGCTTTCTTCTCTCTTATTCATTGACATCACCACTATCTTATTCACTTTTGGCATGACCTGGCTACTGATTGTTTATAAATTGGCAACACCTGGGTACAGACTTCCTCTGGACACAACCTACACTAAATTTTAAACTTTATTCACCTCCTTTTTCCAAGCCATCAATTGTATTCCATATACCAAGGCAATGAATATACCACATACAGAAAGTGTCAGGGATGGAGCTGATCTTTGCAGGGACCTTAAACAGGGGATCCAGCAGAGTATCATGAGTGCATCTTAGAGCCATCCTGGGGACAAACACCTAACCATTTTGTTACCCTTCCCTGAGCCTCTGTGCCTCTCCTCCCAAGAGGCTCAGCTGAGGGCAGTAGCTCCTTGTTACTGGCTTCATCTGCTGCCAATTTCTCCAGAAGTTTGAAAATGGCAACTCCACCCTGGCTGTTTCCTGAGGGCTGGGCTGGGCTGCAGGGCTGGACTGGCTGCAGGCACAAGGGTGGTGCTGCTCTTCAGGGCACCCTGAGTTTCTGGGCAGATAAATGTGCTTAAGTCTAAGAGTGCAGAAGTTACTTTTGTGATCCCGTTGCAAGTGTTTCTTAGGGCCTGTGGGCTGGCAGCTGTTTGACTGCTGTGGTACCAAGGTGGATCATCTGTCCAGACAGCACCAGGCACAGAGTGCCCTCCTTGCTGCTGCATGGACCAAGGTCAGCTCGGCACCAGGAGCAGGACCACAGGAGGAGAAGAGCTGTGGGAAAAGGCTGAGCTGCAGGCTGGTGTGTGGTGAAACCTCCCAGGAGAATGAGTTGTGGCATTTTGCTGCTGCTACAGACAAGGTACCTGTGAATTTCTTGGTGAATCCTTTAGTCTCTGGTGGTCTGTAAATAAGCATAAAATGCGTGTTAGTTTTGGCTTAGGTTTCTATTCTCAGATGAATGAATTTGAATGAACTTGTCTTATCTGTGGAATCTCACTTGGAACTGATGTTTGCAGAGAAGATAAATGTGCTGCTGCCTGCCTGCTTGTCCTGACTTAATCTGTGATGCACCAAACAGTGTCCTGGGGGAATTAGGAAGGCTGGAAGCAAGCTTGGGGTGTCAGGCTGCCAGAATCTGGTGCTGTGACCTGTATCTGTTTCTCTGTCGAAGATAAGGCTGTGGATTGCATGTCAGCAGTAGAGCATCATGGTTGCAATGTTTTCCAAAGAGTTTTTTTGGAGGGCAGCATTAGACACTGGTGTTCCTGTTATAACTGCATCCTAATGAAGTTGCACACTGGATGAAGTTCATTTCATTTGCATAGGGCAGGCCAGCATACCTGTCCAGGACAGCACATATCAGGCTCGTCTGCCCTTGGATGGAAATGTTTTTCAACTTGTTTTTAGAAAATGTTAAACCAGCTTCAGGTTAACTGTTTTTCCAACTCCTTACTTAAATTTTTGCTAACAAGAACTTGTGAAAATCCTAAGTGAGAGCATGCTGTATGCTGCAAATGTCATTTGTGTAAGTTACATTTGTAAGTTGCAAACCACAAAGAACCCCAAACTATTGAAGCTGGTTTATAATAGGAGTCCTTAATGATGAATCCAAACTTGCATTCAATGTCCTTAAAGATGCAAAATGAATAATAAGGTCTCAAAATTTCATTTTCTTATAAATGAAGTGTTTTACCAGAGAATTGCTTAAACATCTTTTAGTTCAAGGATTCATTCAAGGTGGAAATAAAAAGAACTGAAAATGACTGAGGGGTGAGCAATGAGCAGTCCCCATAGGCCAAATCTCAGTAGGAGAAAACACTTAAAGTTTCTTTAGTGCTGGCAGGTTCAAAAGTCAGGGCTGGTTTCAATTAGCTTGGGAGAGTCTCAGTGATAAACAATTCCTGTGGTCTCGAAGCAAAGGGCCTAGCTGCATGCAGCCATCCCAACTACTTGAGCTGGCCCTGCTCCCTCTGCTCTGGGAGCAACTGTCTGTTTGAATGAAGTATTTGTCATCGTTTGTATATGAATTCTTCTGAGTTTCTGAGAGCAAGGAAAACATGAAGTTTTCTGGTTAAGGCATTTTTGGTCTGAAAATCCCCCAGGGTATCAGTTTAAAATATGCACGACGCTCATGCGATTTATTTTCTTTAAGGGGCTGGAAAATGTGAGTGTGTGCAGATGTGTTTGTGTGCACATGTGCGTGTGGCTGTGTGATCCTCAAGTTCTGCCTGAAGGGGAAGTCTGTGGGACTGTGCCCTGTGCCCCTGGCGCAGCCCCACGGGGAAGGGGTGGCAGTGCCTGGGGCAGTGCCCTGCAGGCAGACCGGCCTCTCCAGCTCTGGAACCTTGTTCACGTCTGCCCGTGTCATTTCAAGAGAGGGGACAGCAGCTCCAGGCTGTTCCAGCTCTGTGTGTGGCACAGGAACCCACCCAAGGCTCCTGAGGCAGCTCTGGCTCTGTGGCTGCTCACGCTGGCAGAGCCCAGTCCCCAGTCCTGCACTCCAGCACGAGCACCACAGTGACCAAGCATCAGCCATGGCACTCAGAAACTGCTGAGAGAGGCCTTTTATGTCTTGTGCATGTTATGGAGGGGGGAAGCAAGAGGCTGGGATGAGAAATGCTCTACCTCTTACTGAAAAAGATCATATTCTCAGTGCACAGTGCTGCTTGCAGGCAGTAAGGTGATAGTTCATCTATCATTGCCTTGACCCTCACTCAGGGCTCATGCCAGTTGCTTTTTTCCTGCCTGTAGTGACTGGATATGCTTTTTCAGATGACCAGAACAGCCCTCTTTTAAAAATCCTTTAAACTAAAATCAACCAACAATATTTCAAATAATCTTAAAAAGGTCCTGATACCCAAATCTGTGTCGACACAACTTTCAGAAAACATGAGGCTGAATGTATATTTTTTAGAATCACCATTACAGTGTTTCAATTTTAAGAGCCTTGAATAGCCAGATCCATCAAAGAATGCAAACAATAGCCCCTAGTCTCTTCTTGGAAATTTTTAGCATGTTTTGAACATAGCTGTTTTGATTGTAGACTTGAAAAGTCTGAAGTCACAAAACTACTGCACACACACTACTTTGTGATCTTGGATTGCTCTATTCAGCCTTACTTACTGTTAAAAGATTTATGGTAGCATGCTTAGGGATGGGCTGTATAAAAATTAAGAACCACCATATGCACTTACTCCTTAAAACTTTTATTTCTAGACAAAATGCTACGAAGCATAAGCTTTTGTTTTACATTTGGGAAAAAGAGGCTTCACTTTATCTCTGTGGCCAATACAGCATCACCTACTCAAATGAATCTTGGGGAAAGAAAGGAATTTTTGACAAACACAATTTTTGTGCAACAAAACAAACCACACAGGGTAGTTCAGCAAGGGCCCTTAAATCACACACAGTACAGGTCCTGTAGAGCAGGAGGATCTATTTTTATCATGTGAGTTTCCATAGCAAAAGCTGATTTAACTCCTTAGGGTGAAGTTCACGCCAGTGATGTCTCTGTGAAAATCAAACTCCCTTTGCAGAGTGACCTGCAGAGCTCCTGTGCGTGGGGTGCAGGGCAGATGCCTGGACACAGCCCCTGCAGGTGTGCTGCTGTGACAGCCCCTGTGCTGCTGTGACAGCCCCTGTGCTGCTGTGACAGCCCTGCCCTGGCAGTGATGGCAGGGAGCTGTGCTGAACAAACCCCGGGCCAGTTTAACTGTGAGCACAGAACTTCCCTCTGGGCTTTCTGGAGCAGGAGGCCTGGCTGAGACAGCTGAAAACTTCCTTCTGTGGGGGGCTACAGCAGCGGGACAGCTCAGCAGAGACTGGCACGTGTGAGGGTGCAGGTGACCCCTGGCTGTGCTCAGGAGCTGTGTGAGCAGCTGAGCAGTGCCCACCCCTCTCAGTGGGCTCCTGCAGCACAGCAAGAGGCTCCAGCTGCTGTTCCAGGGTGTGATGTGTACACCATGGCTCCCTACATGCTGTGATCCTCTGAATCACAACACAATTTCCCTTTTTTCCCCTTTTTTTTTTTTAAGCTTCTTAGTGCTGCTTCCACAGAAGTGAAACATGGGGAGGGGTGGGGTGAGCTTTGACACTACCAGGGCACCTCAGTCACTGAAAGGTGGTTGGTGAAGGAGCCTGCACAGAAAGTCTGGTTTGGTTGTTGTGTTCTCTCCTTCGTGGTATAACATGGGTTCTGCCAATTAACTCTAAAGATGGATACTTGTAATTAAAATGTTTGCTTGAACTCAAAAATGTGGAAAACCACAAACAAAAATTTTATTAACTTTGTAAACAAATTCAAACAACAGTTTGCTATTAAAAAAATACAGAAATTAAAAGATAATTTCTCCAGCCTGAATCTTGCCCCTCTCTCTACAGTAGAGTTTGGTTCTAAACTTTATTTAATGTTGAACTTTTCCTGAAGATTAACTTTAGCATGCAGAAATACTTCGGGGAGTTCTGCTTAAGGTCCCTAGAACACCAGCTGGTTTTAAACAGGAGTTGAGTTCCACAATCTCTAATCAAGCAGGATTCCCACAGAGTTCAGGGTAGGCTGTGTTAATTTTAAAATGCACAGGATTAATTCCAGCTTCAAAAATCTGACTTGTCATGTGCAGGTAAGAATTCAGAGCAATGTGCAGGCTCTGCTGTTAAAATGGCTCGGGGTGTCAGTGTTGAGTTGTGGAGAGTGTATAAATCATATGTGTGTGTTTCTCAGGCTGGTACCTGGGGATTTGCTTGATATGATTATACACACTGCTCTGCTCACTTAGTTCATTTCACGGCTGCCTCAGGAGCGACCTCAGGAGGCGTTTACATTGATTATTTCCTTCACAACAGCCAACACAGTTCAAATAAAGCAGACTATGCATAATTAAAGGCATCATTGCTTTCTCACTCAAAATAGTAATGGGGCAGTGGATCTAATTTCCTACTTAACACAGCAAAGCTGTGCTTATTAACTATTCCTCTGATTATTGTTTACTAGACTAATTTTAATAATGGCTCGTTGTGTGTTTTTTCTCCTGGAAGACCCAAGCTGTTCTGCATGTACTGCAAGAGCAGGACAGGGCAAGCAGCGGGTCGGGAGGAGGCTCATGCACGGCTCCTGGAGAGCTGGGCCAGCAGGGGACCGTGCAGGTGCTCAGCTGGGGTTTGCCCTGCTGCACGCTCAGGGGATGCTGCGCCGCGAGACAGAAAAGGGCCAAAGAGGAGCGTGGGTGTAAACGTGTGACACGGCCAGGGAGGCTGCTCCCCCCCTTGCCTTCAGGAGATCAGACGGGGCAGCTCTGGCACGGCTCTGGCACGGCTCTGGCACGGCTCTGGCTCGGCTCTGGCACGGCTCTGGCTCGGCTCTGGCTCGGCTCTGGCTCGGCTCTGGCACGGCTCTGGCTCGGCTCTGGCACGGCTCTGGCACGGCTCTGGCTCGGCTCTGGCACGGCTCTGGCACGGCTCGGCTCGGTGCTGGGCTGCAGGCTGGCAGCTCAGAGCACAGGGGCTGCCCTGGGTTGCAGGGGAGCACCAGGCTGCAGGCCCTGGCCTGTCAGCACACCCAAGGCAGGCCTGTCTGAGCTCGCTCATGTGGTGGACAGCTGTGGTTTCTGACAATGCAGTGGTTAGTGTAGAAGACGCCCACTCTCAAAGCCAGCCTTGTATCTGTTTTTCCTGTGGGAGAAGTTTTTAGCGCTGCCCCTGGCCTCTGGCTTGCATGCTTCAGAGGACTATTGTGTTCTTGTTTCATTAGCATAATAAAATCTGCACCTCCCAGATCATTCCAAAGTCAAAATACCCAGCTCATACTCTGACACCACTCGTGCCACTGAAAGAGAAAGTTAGCTGGTGAGGAATGGTTGTGGGAGCGTGCTGGTGGCACGGAGAGGTGTGGGAGCCTTGATCCAGACACCGTGCCCTCTCAGCAGGAAGCGATTACACCACACAGGGCTCCTGCTCAGGCAGGACTTGCACGTGGTGTCAAGCCCTAAATTATCAGCTCTCCAGAAATAGAAAAGCTGAGACACTTTGTAAACTGTTCTTATCATCTGGTGGAATTACTAAGCCCAGGGATCCTTTGCGAAACTAAAAATCCAGGGAAGCTTGGGGCTAAATTCTGGGTGAATTTAGCCAGAGGTGGCAGGCAGCACACTCAGCCTGGGGACATGTAGTGAGAAAATGTTAATCTGATCATTTTCTCATCTTCAGCTTTTGCTGATCCTTCCCAGGGCTGCATCAGGCTGGTGAGTGTCCTCAGGCCAGGCTGGTTTGCATTTGCAGTGCTCACCCTAGCAGGGACACAAATGACAGTAACTTTATGATGACTTCAGCATGCTCTTACATGTTTAAATTGTTCATATTTTCTGAGAAAGATAGACACCCACCCTGACAATGTCTTGTGTCTGGTGAGTAGGGGAGCCTATAACCTGTGATCCTTGAGAAAAATCTGTCATACCTCATTACTTACAGTGAGTGAGCACTGTCAGCTTTCCTGGTTTGTACTTCTCTAGCAGAGTTATTAAATTTCTTGTAAAATGAGGACACCACTGGATGCTTGTTCTCCTCCTGTCTTTTGGCCAGTCCTCCCACCCTTGTCCACCTTACTCTATGCCAAAGCTGTGCCCTACATCTCCTGGTGCAGTTGGAGGCCAGGGTACCTCCCTCAGGCCAGTCTGCTGCCTTCTTGAACAAACTGAGTTAAACCAAAAGCTGATGATTTTAAGGAATAACTGACCAAACTTCTGTGAAACAAGTCCCAAACTCAGTTTGCTCCATGAGCTGTTAAATATCTGACAAACTTCTGGTTAACTTTAGGAAGGACCAACGACAAGAGGGTTATTGTCATTGTAAATTGTATCTAACAGTTTAATAGTTGTAATACCTGGTATGTTCTTTCTAATCATAAGTGTCTGGAGTGTTGCAGAACAGAGAAAGCATCTGGATCTAGAGCAGCTGAAGTAGAAAGTTGTTTTTCTATTTACAATATTACTCTCTGCTTACAATAACTAAGTGAAATACCTCTGGTGTGCATTGGCTAGGTATTTAGTGTGTGAAAAAGGTGTATTTTTGTGCACCAAAGTTAAGATTATAGATTTATTTTTTTTTTTAGGATGGGAATGAGGAAACAAACACTGTTTCCAGTTGTTAACACTGGAAAATATCTGTCAGCTGGCTGCAAGGTTGTGTTACATTGAAGACAAGGAGGTGAGGGATGTCCATCTGGGCTGTGTCACATCCACAAAGACTGGCCTTACTATCCTTGAGCTGCAGCAGCCTAAAGCATTTCCACTCCACAAATGCCCTGCACACAGCTCCAGCAACTTAAACTTTTCCAGGCTGCAAGTACATGCCTTTTTAGATTCTCTTAATGGAACAGTTTCTCTTTAATTTAATAGCAGTGTGTCCAGCTGAGGGTAAAGGGGTTGTAGATGTGGCCATATCATTCCTGACTGTATTTTAGAGACTTTCCCCAACAGCTTCTTTTACAGAGGAAATGTTTGCTTTAATTGATAGATAACTGGGAGGTAATAAATGTGATTTTGCAGAGCTTGGTGTCATGATGTCTGGTCTCTGTGCAAGATCAGTTTTGGAATAGGTGAAAAGGATTCAGTTTACCTTAATCTGATGAAAACCAAAGCTGTACAGAGGGATGGGGCTTTTTCAGCACATCCAGAGTGAGCCGTGGTAGACCTACAAGGCATGTCAGAAGAGACACTGAGATTGATCAAAAACACAGCTAAAAGTGAGCTGTCAGTGAAATAAACAAAAACCTGTTTAATAACAGAGGGTACGGTGCCTCAGATGCAGATTTGATTCAGCAGTGCAGATCCAGCCCTGCTGGGGGAGAGGCTGTCCCTGTGTGCCCCCAGCTCGGGCAGCCCTCGGGGCAGGGCTCCTTCCCTCTCCCCCTCTGGGATGGGGAAAGGAGGGCTTGCTGCAGGCATTCCCCTTGGGAATCCCTTGGCTTGTCATGAATCCCCTTCTACCCACCCCGCACACGCTGGAGGGATGAAAGCAAAAAGCATTTTAACAGGACTGTTGTGAAATGGAAATAGAATAAAATAATTCCGGGGCTGGGGGTGCTTTGCTTCCTCCCTCCTTCACCTGCAGGTTTTTAAATGTCCCGTTTCCAAATCTCTGCTGGGACGTGGAGGACCAAACCCTGGTTTGCTGGTGCATGAGCCTTGTTTAGGGCACAGCTCCAGGCAGGGTTTGGAGGCCAGCAGAGCCCCAGGTGCAGGGCTTGCTCCCCCAGGCTGGGGCACACCTGGGTGCCCTGGCAGCCCTGCCCCGGGGGCACTGCCACAGACCACTCGAGGAACAGACAGAGCTCATTTTAATCCCTGTGAAACTCCAACCCTTGTCCTGGAAATGAGATATTTGGGGAGCAGGCATGGTAATTGATGTTTCAGTGGAAATTGGAAAAAATGGAGAATTTATCAGAGCAAGTTGCCTCCTGTAGCCCGTTTATCCCAGCCAGCTGCTAGTGTTTCAATCTTGCCAGATTTCTTCCTTTTGCTTCAAAAGGGTATTAGCTGAAGTATTTTTAATAACAAACAAATGGTTTAATCACAAACAAATGTTTGAGAAATTTGTGGGGTGTAGGAGAAAAGCCCCTGTGTCATTCCCCTCTCTGTGGATAGATAGGAGGGGGCTGGGGAGCCCCAGGTTCAGACTGGTGTAACTTTAGTCATTAATATGCATGAGCCACTTGACACTTGGACTCTGGAAAAGGATCTGGCTAGGTGGTTACACAAATGCTGACACCTGCACTTATGATTTCATGCAGTGAACTCAAGCTAAAAATACTGTGATGGGCAGTAGAAGACGTCCCCAGCCATCAGGCTTTTGCCCCTTTACAGGGATGAAGTGATTTGGACAGGTTTTGCACAGGAAATTTAGCTTGCACAGGGCTTATGGACCAGCCATGCATAAGGTCAATGGGACTCTCCACAGCCATTCTGGCTCTTGTTCTTGCCTGTCCCCTCACCAAGAAAGGTGTATGCACCATTGTGAGGTGGTTTTTATCAGCACTGCGAGCTTGCTTTATGTTGGCTGATGCTTTCTAGTTGATAGGCTAATTGTGGCTACTTTTCTTTTCTGGTATGGAGTATTTCTTCCAAGCCTGTAGGAAGTGATACCTTGTGTTACTGATCATCAGCTGTGACTTAAGACTGTCCCACAGAGTTCACACAGCTGAGGTGCAGATACCTCACCTGAGCCTTTGAAAGTGTTTCATTTAAACTTTAATTTATGAATTAATAATAATAATTAACATATATTCTGTCACTTAATCGTTGTGCTACCTCTCACCATGTAGAGCTGGAAGGAATATGTCATTTGTCTAAAACTTCAGGACAAATGGTATCAGCAGCATCCAACCTCAAAGAACTGCTCATACGGAGCAAGATGTAGTTATTGTGTCTGTGATCTCAGTTCTGAAATTATTCCTGGGATCAAACAAGTGGAATTGACTTCTAGTAAGTGTCCCTGTAGGCCTAAATAGAACTTTCTTTTCTCAGATTCTGGATTTGTGCTGGTGTTAAATAAAATCACTAATGTATCATTTGAGTCTGTAGATGTTGACACAGAAGTGGTGAGGACCTGGAACGTGGTCAGCCTGCTGCTCTGCTAGCAGTCCTGCTGCTTTGTGCTGGCCTTGTTCTCCAGCTCACAAAAGGAAAAATAACTGAGATTTGTCTTGTCTTGGGCTGACAGTACAGCCAAGTGATTGCCAGTCCAATTTGGCAGTTTTTAATCATTTTATCTCTGTTCTGCTCTCTCTGGGGAGACAGGCAGTGTTTAGCAGTCTGCTCAGAAAGACCTTGGGGCGAGTTTCAGCGGCAGTGGCTCAGAGCTCCGATTATTAGCTCTGCTCTTAGGAGCACACTGCGATCCCTCCCAGGGGAGTGGTGTGAAAAATTAACACAGGCTTAGAGCAGCAGTGCAGCAGCAAGCTATGTAACTGTAATTACTCCATTGATATTCCTCACACAATAACACTGTCATCAGTCATTTACATAAACTTTTTCTCCATGAAGAGGGAATGGCTGCTTATAACCCTATTGGGTGCTTCCAGAGCATGCATTATACATTTTATTTGTTCTAATTTCAGACTCAAGGCCTGTAGGAACAGAGTGAGGAAACGTGCAGCCTTTTTGTTGTTTTCTTCTCTCTTGCAGCAGTAAGTGTGCCACTCTGCATGCATGAGCATGCAAGCAGGCAAAAATGTGTCTTGACAGGGTTGTGGGAACTAATTCCAGGATTCGAAATGTTCAATGTAATTTCAAGAAATACAATGGTATATTTTAAATACTTTAAAAAATATAGTATGCAAGCTCTGTTCCAGGTCCTGGTATCTCACCGTTTTGGTCAGGCTGGGTCCACAAGCAGCAGGTGCTGTTGGGCTCTAGAACTCCTTGGGGCACACTGGGTTTACTTCAGTTCCTTTTTCTTCCACAAGCACGTGGCATGGCTCTGTGCCCCCTGCCTGTACCAACTCTCCTGTAGCTCTATTTCTTTCACTGTCACGTGAAAGAAAGAATGGGTGCTTAAGCCACAAAAGTGCTCTTCCTGCCAGCAAGTGATCAGAAAAAGCAACAGAAAATAAGTGGTTAGTAAAATTTAAAATCAGTACCATCCCTTCTTCCGCAAGGGACATTCATTTCATTTGTGTCCCTCTAAGCACGTAAAAGACAGAGCTACACAAAGCAGATTTTTCTCCTCCAGGTCAGAGGCAGGCAGAGATGGGCAGCCCTGAGCTGTGCCCGTGGGTGCCCTCTGGCCTCAGGGCTGCTGGGGTGGGCACAGGCTGTGTGCTCCTCAGACACAGGTGCCCACTGCAGTCCTGGCCAGCCTGAGCAGCCAGGCACGCTCCTGTCTCAGCGTGTGCAGGGTCCTGCTGAGGCACCCACCTGCAGAAGGGGCTGGAGAGGAGGCTCAGCTTCATTAGGGACCAAACATCCCTGCTCCCCTCGCGCGAGCCTTAAACTTCTGCAGATATTACGCTCCATCTAATTAAAGTCTTTGGAGGTATTCCCGGGGCCAGGACTAATAACGCATTCAGGAGAATAATCACCCTGTCTGGGCTGCAGTGTGTTTATTGATGGCACCAGGCCCTGCTGGTGCTGCCCGTGCCCCCGAGCCCTGCGGGGCACAGCCGCCCACGTCGCTGTCACCGTGACACCCCGAGCGCCGCAGCGCGACACATCTAGTGGGAAAAAAGGCACACGATAGTCAAATTTCAGTTGCTGAATATTTAATGAAGCCTGCAGTGTTTATTTGGTTAGCCTGTCGATTTTTATCGTTCTGTCAATAGCTTCTCATATGTGGCACGGTGATGATCTTTAGCAGCCTGTCCCCTGGGAGCCGAAGCGCTAAATGCAATTATGGATTTTATACCGCAATGTGTTTGATATTTCCAGTGATCTAATTTGCAGTCTGGTAGTTTATTGTTTGGCATTTTAATGGCGTTCAAATGCTACGGAAAATTTGATTTCTCTGTATAATTCATCCTAACGTCATTAATGCTGGTAGCCGAATGGCATGGATTTTAGAGGGCTAAATATATAGGAAAGTAATTTTTTTAATATGGACCAAAACAAACAGAGTTTTAACTAAAAGGAAAACCATGTTGTATTTTTTCATGCTTCCTCTTTGTCACTTTCCATTAAATATTAAGATTACTTTGAGGAAATGGCAAAACAGATGCTTGACCTTACCAAAGAAAACACAAGAGCAGTGTGTTGTATGATGGAAGCTTCACCATACAGCTCACAGCTCCTCAGGAACCTTTTGAGAGAGAAACACAATGAGAGTTAATATATCAAAAAGTCTTTCCTGGCTGTTTCTCTCTTCTGTTCTGGACCACTTGTGACTGATAATTAATCCTCCATGTATATTTTTTCCTCTTTTGTAGCTCACAGAAGTCCTGAGCCAACCACTTGAGCAGATGCATCTATTTCACTAAAAAAACCCGAAAATAAACCCAAGCCCACCACCACCAACAATCCCAGCCCCAAGCCACAGTGTGGTTGAGTTTTGGGATGGGGCCATTGGCAGAATGAAGGGGCACACAAAACTGTGTGGGGCTGAGTGGCTTGGGGGAGTTAATCATGGTGTTATTTTACACATCTACAACACTTTTATTGTGCAGTAACTCATGAGTTATGGGTCCTCTGCAACTGCAAAATAAATCCTTTAATTAACCACCTACTCAGAAACAATTTAACCTCCTCAGTGTATCTCATAAACTACATTAGCCCCAGATTTATTTAGAATAGTGTTGTGCAAGTGTGATCTATTTACATTAAGGAGTATATGCCCTTTGTTATGTCAAGTATTCTGGGACAAGAAAATACAAATCTATTTTATATGGTTTCATCCATGGCTTTTAATGATTTCACTGAGTGTTTCCCAAATAGAAGCAAACACATTTTTGCACTCTTAGATGAAGGCAGACAGGGTGATAACCATTTCACCTGGGCAGGTAGCATATGAGTTCATTCCTTGTTGTTAGAGACTATTTCTAACACAGAGAACAGTGTTAGAGAAAAACGTCACTCTCCTCTGATGTCCACTGAAGTCAGACTACACAGTGGCATGTTGACAACGATTCTTTTTCTTGAGTGCTGAAGAATTTGTTTCTGTCTTTCAACAGAGGTGAACACAAGTCCAGTTTGTGTAATACATCTTACAGACTGACAGAGCTAGAATATGCCTTGTGGTTTATGATTTAAGAACATTAAAGAAGTTGAAGAGAGTTCTTTTAATTACAAGAGGGGTGCTCCTGCCACTTGTGCCGTACTCGGCAGTGGTGGCAGTGTTGATTGCATTTGTAACTCATCTCAAATCTTTCCCCTAAATAAATTTTCCTTGAAAAACACCCCGATTTTTCTCTGAACTTATTGAGTGACAAGAGCACAAGTGATCATCTAGAGGAGAAACTGTCAACTGCCATATTTCTTTCAATGGGGCAAAAGTCCCTCTCGGGTCCTTGTTTTGTCCTGTACTTGTTTGAGGCAGTGTTGGGTCACAGCACTGCTGGGCACTTGGTCTGCTGGAGCAGGAGAGGTGGCATGGAGGTCACCTGGAGTCAGAGATAGCCTTGGCCAGACCCTTTGCAGGAAGCCCAGTCAAGGACTGGGGGGATCGGATCACAGGCAGTGGCTCCTTTTTGGGCCTCTTTGCTGAAGCACAGATGAGAGCAGTGGCCTGACCCCAGCAGGGTACCGGGGGCTGTGGCTGCTGGGAGCACTGTCCTGCCCTCACCTTCTCTGCTGTGCCCTCGGGTGGAGTCATGGGCTCAGCTGGGAGCCCATCCTCTTCCACAGGAGGTGCAGAGTGGGCTGGGCTGGGAGCACAGGAAAGGGGGCAAGGGGTGCCAGGAGTCCTGCTGCTGTAAGAAGGAAACAAAGCTTCTGGAGACTTGGAGCTTTGCTTGGTGATACACAGGCTGTGCAGGGGCAACGCTCACTGGAAACAGGCTGAAGCATCACAGGGCTGGGTAATCTCCAGAAAATATACCAAACCCCCACCGTGTTACTCAAGCTCTGGCCTAGGATGTTCCAGCTGATGTTTTTGCTTGTAGGAATGACAGCTAACAGGCCCTCCCAAAATTGTTGAGAAACCTAGTTAGCAGGAGTTTAAAAAAAAAAAAAAGCCACCAAGTTGTGGTGTGCTGCAGGCTAATGACATGAGGCCTGGCCCTCCAAGTGATCTGCTAGCAGATGATGGATGGATGTGCACCTCACTCAGCAGCACCACCAGCTTTGCTCCATTCTCGAATATCTGTCAAGATGTTAAGTGGATGACTGCAATCAGCAGTGAAATAAGACCTGTGTAATCTGATGTTCCACTTAGAAAAGAAAACAGAATTCCTACCACCTAATATGAGACTACACCAGCCAACACTTAAAGGTCTTTTCAGCCGGCCAGGTATCTGATAAAATCTTTACACCTCATTATCACTTGTAATTTAGAGATATGGGTACAGCTGTATCTACAAACAGGACATGATGACATTTCCAGGGATTTTTTTATCTGTGTCCCTTTCCAGTGAACAGCTCTTCCTTCACACATATGCTTTCCTATGATTTTTAATGGTTCTTTTATTCAGATTTTATCTGGCTGAGAAGGGAGGGCTGCCTGTTATGTCCCTTGACAATTTATGATCATTTTTGTAGCTTAACAAAAAAGGCAACCTTCTTCTGCTCTGTGAGGAAAGTTCAGGTTTGGTGAGTTCCATTTAGCCAAGTTGTTTTCTAGAAGGCAGCAAAACATGTAGCATTTATTGGTAAAATCATGGCAAAGATTATTATGGAAGGTATTGAAAAACACTCGGAGTTCAATGCAGCCATCAGTCACAGCTAGCACAGCTTCATGAGGGGAAAGTCCTGCTTGTCAAACTTGATTTCCTTCTAGGACAGGACAGCCCACCTAACCAAGGGAAGCCAGTTGATGGAACCTTTGGGACTTCAGCAAAGCTTTGGATGCTCTCATGTTATCCTTCTGGACAAACAGTCCATCTCACAGCTGGACAACAAAGAGTTACAGTGGCTGGGGTGGCACCAGGCTGGCATGGTCACTAGAGGGGTTCTGTGGGGCTCCATCCTTGCCCCTGCAACATCTTCATGAATGACCTTGACACAGGACTCAAAACAATACTGAGCAAGTTTGCTGATGGCACTAAATTGGGAGAAACAGCAACTCCCTTGAGGGCAGAGAGGCCCTGCAGGCACATCTCAGCAACTCAGAGAGGGGAAGTCTTGTGAGCAACAGAGGAGGACACTTTGTTTGGAGAAGAGGAGAGTGATGTCAGACCTTGTTGTGGGCTTTAGCATCCTCAGGAGGGGAAGCAGAGGGGCAGGTACAAATGTCTTTGCTCTTGGGACCAGTGACAGGACTCAAGAGAAGAGTGGAAATCTAAATTTAACTGGAAATAGTGATTGAAATGCATATATTTGTTATTTAAAAAGGAAGCTCTTGACTGTACAATTGTCTAAGCTATTCTATTTGCTGTTAGTGTCTCTGGATAATTTCCCTGAGAAAAAGAAGGTGAAGAATGTTTAAAGTGAAAATGTAGGAAGGAAGAAAGAAGGGAAAGGATGAAGGAAAGGAGCAGGGTGAGAGAACAGGTTAGACAGGCCCAGGTAGTGATTAATGAAGATGTGGACTTTCCCAGGCACTGAGGCAGCAGCTTGCCAAAAGGCTGGAGCTCTGATGGGACTGCAGATCTGAGAAGGGAGACCAGGTCTGGTGAGCTGGAAAGCTCATGGCAGATGGCTACTGTTCTGCTCTGCTCTCCCAGTCCAGCATGATCTTTGATGTCTAAAATCTGTCACCTCTCTGGGCTCAAAATAGTCTGTGTCCTGTCTCAGGCAGTGCAGTACAATGTACCATGAAACTGCTTAATGCTGTAGAAAATTGCTAATGCAACAAAACAGAGCCCCTTGAAAAATCAGCTAACACCTCATGATGCCTTTCTGGGTCCTTTCTGACCCCACTCTCGGGAGCATCACTTCACACAGAAGACTTGAGCTCCATGTGGCTGCTCCCTGGAATCCTGGAATACTGAAAGGTATCTCTGAAACTCAGTCCAGGCACTGCACTGGGACATGCAGCTCCCCAGCAAAGCTCAGACCTGTGTCCTGGGCAGGGGGAGCCCAGAGGAAGCAGACTGTTTCACAAAAAAAGGAAAGCCAGTTTCTA
This sequence comes from Peucedramus taeniatus, assembly GCA_013400575.1. NCBI lineage: Eukaryota > Metazoa > Chordata > Aves > Passeriformes > Fringillidae > Peucedramus > Peucedramus taeniatus. The sequence continues at coordinate 40,668 of WBNO01010657.1, forward strand.
ACACTCCCATGCTCTGTACTCTGAGTTTCTGAGTCCCTGTCTGGGCCATCATAGGTTCTGCCTTCAGGATAATGCTCAGGCATGGATCCTGGAACCTGATGGCTCTGAGCCACTCTTAGTACATGCAGACAAAAACCCCATATATAAATAAGGTCTCCCTGATTTAGCAATGCCAGCATGGACATCACAGCTTGCCAGGCCATAAAAATTAGATTAACAAAAAAACAAACAAACAAACAAACAAACAAAAAAAAAACCAACCCAAAAAAACCCCCCCCAAAAAAAAAAAAAAAAAAAACCAACCCAAAAAAAAAACCAACCAACCCAAACATTGTCAGTATATGTAAAAATATGTCCCAGGCAAAAAATACAAGGACTCCTATGGGAAAAGATAATTACAGAATTTTATACTTTCTGGGAGAATGAAAGGTCATTGAGACACGTCAGCCTTTCTTAGGGCAACGGGAAAGAGCAGCAGAAACAACTGCAGTGGTGATTCCAGATATATTTTAATCTGACCAATAAATTACCTGGGCAGGAATACCTTTGTAATCATGGATAACCCAGAGAAGGAGAGATGGGGAGAGGAGACACAAGTCGTGGCTGCTGTTCCCAGGGCTGCTTTAGCTGCAGAAGGAGCATAAAAATACTCAAACCCAGAGACATGGAAAGGGCTCCACATCACTGGAAGTCAGGCAGCATAAGAGGTGCTTGAGCCTTTCTGAAAGGAGGGGCAGCCTGTGGTTGTGTTGATAGACTTAAGCCCCTTCCAGCCTCTCTGCAGCTGGGTAAATCTCCCTAGGATTGGGCTGGCTAACAGAAATATTGGCATTCCTCAGTGCTGGGTGAGAGAGTACAACTGATTCATTTCTTTGCTCTGCAGAGTAATTCTCAGCAGCTTCTTTTTAACTGAAAGGATCAAAGTCCCTAAATGAGAATGTGGTGAACTTGATACTTCTTCACAAGCCCAACAGACATGGACAATATACGTTCTGTAACCGAAACCTTTTGGGATTTGTGTAATACAATACCCTTTCTGTAACCCCCACCCTTCCCTCCATCCTCTTGACCCTGTTGCAGCTAAGGGACTGGACAGTAGAAAAACATGTCAAGCATGAAAAGCAGCAACTTGAGGGCAAACATGACCCCTCCACTGCTAGTTACTGAACTTCTGAAAGTGCATCAAGCAAGCAGAATCAGCTAAAAAGGGAGGCCAGGGACACCTCATGTTGAGCAAGATGGGAGGTGAGGTCTTTGCTCTTTAGAACTAAAGTGTTTTGTTTTAATCATGGGGAGAGCTGCTGGCTTGGCACTGTGTGAAATAGATTTAGAAATCCTGAGGAAGGAGGAATTTCTCAAAACAGTAAGGAAAACAAAAGTCAGCAACAGGGAAGAATTGGCCAGCGTTTTTACAACAGGAAATGTGGAGGATACTGAAAAGAGAAAATTAATGGCACTGGGAGTATGATCCTGTTAACCGTTATTGTTGACACCTCATCATTTCCAGACTAAAATCCAGCTAAGGCCATGTTTCACTTCACACTATCTTAGGTCATCTTTGTCTTGCTCAGAGAAAAAGAAACTCCATAATAAAAATGGAGCACGTCATGAGAAACTCCTTTGTGTGTGGAGTCAGCTCAGCAGCCAGGACATGGCTGCAGTAATCCTCTGCTTGATTGCACCAATATTGTGCTGCATTTTATTTTCTGAGGTAGAATAACTGTTCCACTCTGAGGAGAGGAAAATGCTAGCTATACCTATTTTAAACACCAGAGTAATGCTTTATAGCCCATAGAGGGATAATTACAAAGTACAAAATCACAGATTTTATAGCACATTTTCCCGGGAGTGCAGTTAGGAGAACAGCATGTGTCATGTAGCCAATTTAGATAATGATTCTGATAAAGATAAACTGTATTGTTTATAATAAGTAATTGGGCTGACAAAGGCCCAAAAGACAAGGAGGAGTGTGGGAGCTGCAGCCCTGGACTGTGGGCATCAGCTCCTGCCTGCTGCTCACCACACGCCCAGCTCAGTGCTGTGGCTGTTCACTTCCTCGGGGACAGTAAATAGACTAAAAATGGTTCAAAAGTTTTCCACGGCTGAGATTCCAAGGTGGTGGCTCCTGTGAGGGTCTGTGCTGGTGAGGGATGTGCTCAAGGGAGATGAAGCAGCTGTACTGGGAGACCCAAGAACTGGGCACCCTGAAAAAAGGCCAAAGCCTTGGCTTCCTTGCTCCTAAGGAAGTCCTAGGGCTTGTTCAGAGCTGAACCATGAAGAATACTGGCCTGGAAAATATACAGTGGCACTTTACCACAGGCAGGAGATTACTTGTTGAGTAGATTATCTCTCTTGAGATAAGGCAAAATCCTTCAGATGCAGTGGAGTATCTTGCCAGGCCTATTAGCACATGACAAGATGCAGTTTGGGTCCAGTGAACCTCTATCAATCACAAGATGAAGTAAAGCCCTAATTATCATTTAATTGCTGCCTTCAGCTTGAGCTGCCCTTCTTCACAGCTTTCCGCATCCATTGGAGATTAGGTTGTACTGAAATGAGAACCGTAAAGGGCCTGGCAAAGGTGTGAAATTCCCTGGGTAACTGAATTAATGGCAGCGGGTTCTGCTGCTGGGGGGGTTCTGGTCTCTCTGCAGACAGGATGAGTGAGGGCGAGGGCTTTAATGGGGAATTGGAGGCGATAGCTCTCAGCCATTTGTTCACAAGGAAGAATGACATATAATATGCTACTTCGGCCAGTCTCAAGGGAACAAAGAAAACACTGCTCACAGACATTTGTTTTTATGCTAATTTTGTGGAATTATGTTGTGAACCATTTTGTTAAATAAGAAAAAGTGGCAATATGTTCATGTAGGCTTGTGCAGGGAAGTACAAGCAGCAGAATGTGAGCATGGGTAACTGGTTTTTTCTGGCCATTTTGAAGTGGATTGAGATACAGGTTTGGGATATTTGGGCTCTGGTTTAGTTTCTAAGTCAGGCTCATTGTTGATCTGTTTTCATATGCTCTGCATGGCAGGTGTGTTTTCTAAGTAAATTGCAGCATCAGAACAGTTTCTCATGATGAAACTCTGACATCAGTAGGACACTTGTCTGTACTATGGAACTTTGCAACATCAAATCCAATTTCAAAGATAATTACAGGCCATTAGTGCCTGACACAGAGTTTAATAACAGAGTAAATATTGTGGTGATCTTCGGAAATGCATAAATAAATAAGTAAATACACAAGGTAGAGTTGTCTGGCTGTAAAAATGAGCTCTTAAAACTGGTATTGCCTGAGAAACAGGAGTAGTTGGAACTGGTCACTTAACCTCATTACATGAAAGGCAGAACTCTATAAATCCATCATTTTACTAGTCTGCTTGGCAAGCAAGTGCCTCTCTTCCCAAACAATACCTGTTTGCAGTGCCCTGGCACAAGGTGAGCTGGGCAGACAATACCTGGGAGCATGGGTGCTGCAGTATAAAACAATGAAATCCTGCTCCTCCTGGTAACATGCTAATCAAGATGTAGCATTGTCTTAGCAGTGGGTGGCTCTTGTTCAGCTCTCCCTTTGCAATCATTAGGGGTTTTTAAGTGTCTCACTTGCTGTTTGACTGCACAAAGCTGGTTTGTGGCTTGGCACAACATCCTTGGAAAGGGCAGTGATCTGAACACCATGAGCGCTGAAGAGATTCTCAAATTAGGATCAAAACAAGAAATAAGAGTTATATAGCAATTCTGGCAGGTAAAAATACCAGAAGACTTCTGATTATTTCACTCGTAATAGGTTACATCAAATTCTACTTGTTCCTGGGAAAGCAAAGGCCAGTCAGCAGTTCTGGTTCACTCTGGCTGCCTGGTCAGGGAGGGAGCCTGTGTCCTCTGAGCTGCTCCATGCTCAGTGTCACCACACAAACCCAGGGATTCAGACCACCTCGGAGTGCTTTAGGGCTTCCGAGTCCAAACCTGTATTGCTGTAGAAAAGTTATGCTGCAATGAATCAGAAGCTCTCTGCCTCAGCTTTCTCCTTGAGCATCCTGTGACCCCTGGGAGCAGGAAGACCTGGTGGCTTGTCACCCCGGAGCACTCCCTGCAGGGACAGCACAGCCCATGTGTGTGGAGCTGCACTTTGGGCTTGGCCCTTTTTTCAATCACCTTGCCTGCGCTTGGGGAACTGAACCTGCTGCACTCAAAATCCTTCTCTGGGGAATCATTTTATCCACACAGCAAAAGGTCCTGACTGAGTGAAGGCCTCCCTGGGACGTGCAGCAGAAGCTGTGGGTCCAGGTGGAGGACCTGGAGCTTCTCCTGCCCCACGGGAGGAGCTGGCCCGGGCTGGGCTGCTGTGCCCAGGGCTCGGTGCTGGGGGGCACCTTCCCCCAGAGCGGGCACTTGGAGGCTGCCAGGGGAGAGCCAGGCTCAGCTGAGCCCTCAGGGCATTTCCTGCTGCCCCTGTCCTTTCTGGACACTGCCTTCCAGCCTGGCTTGGTCAGCTTTCCCCCAGCAGACTTCATGGCAAAGGTGGCCTTGCCTGCGCGCCCCTGGGCTGGCTGGGATTCTGCCAGGAGGGCTTGGAGCTCCTGTGGGCCTGTTCAGCTGGAGATGGTGCTGATAGGGACAAAGCCACACGTTGTAAATTAGGGGTTAGGCTTTCCTCCTTTTTAGACTAAGGTTTATTGCCAGACTGAGGACTTGTGTAAGTTTAAGGTGGAAAGACTGGATCAATACTTAGGAAAACTGCAGGCCTATTTAGGACTTCAGTTAAAACAGAGATTTACTTTAGCTACAAGAATCTCAAGAACTAGTCTAATATATTGTCTTTTCTTATGAATGTAAACCATACGGCGTGCATCCAGATTACTAATTCAGAAGATATTTCTCTTTTAAACGCTCATTTTATTTCCATAACTGAGACTTCTTAAAAGATTTTAAGAGAGAATATAAAAATAATCATAAAAGGAAAATAAGAGAAGCTGTGAAAGGTCCTTCTGCATTTCAGGGCACAGTGCAGTGGCCATGGATCCTCCTGCAGGCCCATCACTGGCAGAAGCAGGGCTGGGCAGGTGATTAATTGCAGCATAGGTATTAACATTGCACATGTACCTTTGAACTTGTTTAGGTGTTAAATAGTGGGCTTAGGTCAAGTGCGAAAGCCAGAGTAACAAACACGACTGGTTGACTGAATTGCTGGGTAGATTTTGTTCTCCCATATTCTCCTCGCTGTCTCTGCTGGGGAAGATTGTGCTTATAAGACCAAAATGCAATTAGAATTGGAGCTGTGTTTGCTTTGCAGCTATTATGATGTAAAACTGAAAAACATTTTTAATCTGTCCGTTCCCTGTGCTATTATTTCCACTCCAGCCCCTTTATTTTTTTAAATTATTGTTTATTTCTCAAGAATTCTGATGCAAATTTTTCTTAACTTACAGAATATTTCATAGTATGAAAAATAGTTTCTTTCACTTGGAGCTTGATTTGCTTACAACAACAATTTCTCATACTTTTCCTAAATAATAAAATAAATAGACCATAATGGGGAATAAGGAGTTTACATTCCCAATGGAAAGAATACATCTGTGGAGATGAGTTTCATTAAACTGTTAACTGAAACAGTGACTTTTAGAATTGATTCCATCTTTAGCCAGTGCAGTCAGTGCTCTCCAGAAGACTGTGTTTATGAAGTATTCTTTATTTAAGATAAGCAAAAACATAAAAGGAGGCCTCCTCACCCTCTTTTGCTGCTCTGGGTCAACATCACAACCTCTTGATTAGATTTGGAACCTACTAATTAGATATAATTCATTACCTGCAAGAATGAGATCAGAAATCAGGAGCTGCTTTCCCGAATAAGGCGATCCTTCCCCTCATCCATCATGGCTGTTAGTAACCAATTTAAAGTCAGACAAATGCATAACCAGCATTATTACCTTGTCATAAATAGTTAGGGAGAAAGACCTGGAATAACCTGGCATTATGAATGGTTTTTATCACATTATTTTGCAGTTATTTGTCAGCCACTTTGCTTAAGATAAATGTAGAACAATAATCAGATTCTAAAACAGAGCAGTGAACAAGGTTTTGCTAATTGTGAAACCTCTTCTGCTGGCAGAACTCTGTCATGGGGCACAGTTTATAAATTTCCTTATGGAGAAATTGCACTGAGCACATCTCCATGTTTGGACTTGAGAGTCTAATAGGCAAAAAAATAGGAAAAGGGGTCTCGTCCCCTCCTTCAAACACGGTGAGATCCCAGCAGCCGGTGCCACAGCTTGTGTCCCTGTAGGACTGCTGAGCCCAGGGAGGGGCTCCTCAGCTCCTGTGGGTTCCTAATGTGCTCACATCCCAAAGCAGCGTGCCCCATCATCCCGGAAAGGAGCCTTGCACCAAGCCAGAAGGGATGCTTCTGCCCCAGGAGGCTTCTCAGGAGGGCAGACAGGTTCCTCGGGTTGGGTTTCGGTGATCACAAATGCCCGACAGAAAGAAGCACATGATTAAATGCTAATTGCAGTAAGATTGTATTGAGATGAGGGTGGCCAGTGACAGCCCTGGCTGCATGATGCTTCTGGAGCACCACATTCCCATCCTGTCTGGGAGGAGGGATGGAGCACTGAGCCCCTCAGCACACCTGGAGCTGCAGTGCCTCCCTCTCTCGAGTACCCGCGGTTTGCCACGGTGGCTGAAGGAAACCAGGATCTGTATCCATCTTTTAAAGAGCCATGCTGAAGGGAGTATAAGGGCAAGGTTCTGCACTATAAATTCCAAACAGTTCTCTCAGCTCTATTTATATTTAGATAATCAGTGACTTCAAATTTAAACCCCTACTATGGAGAAGAGCATCAGGGTGTGACTTATGCCAGGGTTTTAAGGATTGCAGGAACCCCTCCTAAAATTAGGAGACTTCAAACATGGAGGAAGGTTTCAAGCTTGCCAAGGGAGGCCCGAACACCCAAACCAATGGGCACCTTTCTGAGGGATAAGACACTGAGCTTGAGAGTGGGGAGCTTGCACCCCAGGCAAGTGTTCCCATACGTGAGGGGAAAAAGGTCTTCAGAGATCTTTTCTTGTGATAATAAAAATACTGAATATGATTTATATTCAATTAAAGCATTTAGGGGAACACTTTTAAAAGCAACAGAACTACTACAGTGTGGCTGAGATGACAGAAACATCTCCTCTGGTGTCAGAGGATTTGGAGCTGCTGAGAAGTGGTGCAGTACTAAAATGCAGACAGAAGTCACAAAGTCAGCAGATCTGATTAACTGTAAATCCAGGTTTTTATTACACTCCCCCCATAGGTAGAGAAGGACAATAACTTGATTTTGATCTCAGCTGCAGCCAAGTAAGATCTGAGAGGAAGATATTTACTAAATTATTTACCTTATATAGTGCTGTCACTGAAAAACAATCATGTTTGAAGTGCAATGTCAGTGCAGCTGCCCTCAGAAAGAAATACTGAAGGTGTGTTTACTGTTTGGGGTTGTTGTTCATTTTCCTGAAGGCACATCTAATTGAAAGTGTTGATATAATTGCAACTTAAGGCAAAATGTAGGAGGAATAGGGACACTTGCAAGTGACAGGCCTTTAGAACTTGAATTGTCCTTCCATCATCTCAAAGCTTAAGCTATCAGTAGACAAGGTAGAGAGCGGTTATTTTCTTCTTATTGAAATGCCAGTGGAAGTCTTGGGCTCTGTAGCAGCACGCTGTTGTTTCCTGTGGGGTGTCAGAGTCCAGGCTCCATCCTGCTGCAGCCTCTGGGAGCAGAACCAAAGCCAGGGCTCCCCTGGGAGCCTGCCCTGGGCAGCACTGTGGTCTGGCTTGGCCTGCAGCTGTATTTCCAAACAAATACATCCTGAAAGCCAAAGAAATGGTTCCTCCTGATTTTTGTATCCCAGGATCACATTAAAGGGCTGATCAATCACAGCCTTTAGACAAAATTTCCTTTTTTTTTTTTTCTTTTTCTGGTTCTTGCAGTTTAGGTGGCTGTAACAGGAGAAGCAGTGACAAACTGTTGGCATTAATGTACTGAGCATAATGAACACCAGCCATACAGCACATGGTGCTTGTCTGCTTATTGGTGAATTTAACTCACTTTAATTGCAGTGTTACTTAACATGATGGAGAAGTAGCCCTCAGAGGGATCATTTGAGGGACAAATAATATATTTGTGTAAAATTAAAAAAAATAAACCAAACAACTAGAAGATAGTACTACTAGCTGTAGTAAATTATAGTTTAATAATTATTATCTAGATAGTACTTGGCTTAAGGTTAAAAAAGAGGCACTTCTGGGAAGCAGGATGAAAGCTTGCCTGGAGCACAGCCACCGGGACTGTCTTTGCAAGCTGCACTGGTGGCAGACATTCAGCCAAGCACCTGGGAATAAATTGAGTCTGCTGGGAGGGGAAAGTATCTGCCCCTGGGGCATGTCAATGGAAATAGAAGGTGACAATGAGCCCAAGGCCTGCTCGGCCACATCACATGGGTCTCCTGATTCTATTGAAGGTATTGCACAGCAGCCTGCCCCCTGAGCCTGCCTGACACCGGGGAGGATTTCTGTGCGAGTGGGAGGTGCAGGACCTTTCCCCCCAGCAGAGCCGGTGCCCTAGGCACTGGGACGCTGGTGCTGTTAGAACCTCCTCATGTCTGTCATTTGTACCCTGAACATTAAATATCTTCCTCATTATTCATCCCACCACACTAGAAACAGCTGGTCTTCAAGGGAAATTACCTAATGAATCAACAATAAGGCTATTGTGTAGGCGTGACATTTCTGATAATAAATTACTGCTTTCAGGAGGTTGACCACACTTGTCAGGGTTTTGTGAGTTACAAATTCAGCTGCCTTGTCTTATGCTGTTTTACATAACTGACAGTGTAAAACCTTGGCATTTGACTGGAAGTTATTCCCTCAACTTCTAGATATCTATCATAAAATTTCTTTCTTATTTCACTAAGAATACTCTTTGAGCATTTCCAACTCATACGTTGACATTATTTTAATTTGGTTTGGTTTTATTATATTTATTGTGTCATATATATCTTGGACTTAAATATTAATTTAAATATTTTAAACTAGAAATGTAAACAGGCCATAAATGTAAGGACTGCATTTTTTAATTTCATTTAGATAAAATATGTGCTTGCATATTTCTTGTATGCTTCACTTGAAGGAATACTTTTTCCTAAACCCATGGTATGGGGGAACATCTAAATATTGCCTTACCAGCTTTCATAAATACCTGGGTTAATTAGTTTAGAAGTGCTTGGCCCATATGAAGTACGCTTCAAGGATGAATATTTTAAAGCATGCTTCTTTTTTCACAGGCAAGTGTTATTTGCCATTTGCTTTGTGTACCAGGGATGTGACTGGTTGGTGATGAAAAGCAGAAGTCTTTGCTCCCTCTTAGCTGAATGCAACTGGCACAGAAATTCAGGCAGTATCTGCACCAAACTGCTTGTTTATCTCTCTGGAATTCTGTGGAACCAGTTCTTTAGCTTTTAATACTGTAAGTCTTTTCATAAGTAGCCAGCAAGGAGAGAAGGACAGGAGTTCCATTTTCTGCCAGATTTCTCGGGGCAAAATGCATTCTTGCAAACGTGAATGAAGCCGGTGAAGGTGGGGCAGGCTGGAGAGGAAGTTGGTATTCTTATGCAAGGAGTTGTGGAAGCTAAAATTGAGATCTAAGACGGATGAATACATGTTCTAGCAAGTACACCGGGTTTCAGGTGCTCCCAGTTTCTTTGTTACACTATTGTTACACTCCTTTCTTTTCACGGGTAGTCAATACCTTAGTGTCTGGACGGTGCTCCTGCCTCACAGGACGTGCTCTCATTTAATCAGCAGGGCCTTTCAAGGTTTGGATGTCACTTAGACATCAGAGGATTATTATTTTAAAATATCAATTCAGATTTTCAACAGGAAGAGACTGGTGCATCCAGGAAGTGTCTTCTGACAGAGAGCACGGAAGGCAGCCTTGCCCAGCGTGTGAGCAGGGCTGTCTGAGATGGCCCCGTGGCTGACGTGCTGCCAGGATCCTTCTGCCTGCAATGTTCTAGAAAGGCCAGGTGCAAGTGGAGCAAAGCTAAGAATTATTGCCCTGTGCCTGCCCCTCATCCCCCTAAAGCTAGAAAGCCCCTGGGGAGCCTGTCCTTTGGGAGGATCACACAGCACCCTGAGCACCTTCGGAGGTGCCTGGAGACACAATCCCCTGCCACGGTCCTGCTGACCCTGGCCTGGCACTGGGGCCGAGTCTTCCAGGCTTTTCTTTGCCTTCCTGTGTTGCACCCTATGTGAGGGGTTTCCAGGTGCTCCAGTCCTTCCTCACCAGCCGTGGGGCAGTCTCAGTGGCAGTGCCAGCAGCCCTGGCTCTCCTGAGGAAGCCTCCACTGCCTCCGTGTCCCGCAGCAGCTCCCCTGGCCGGAGGGTCCCAGCTGGGTGCCCTCGGGGATGGAGCCCTGTGCCCCCCGGCTGGTGGCTCTGGGCACAGCTTCAGGGCTGTGGCACTGTGGGCCTGTGCCCCCACAGCAGGGCTCTGCTGGCAGGGCCCCGTCCTTGCCAGATGAGCCACGAATGAGCCGAGGAGGGAGAGGGGAGACACTGTGACCTTTCGGGGTGATATCGTGGCATCAGTACTTTAATTGTGTGTTTTAACCGTGCTGGTGGTGATGAGCTAGTGTGGACTAACTGGTTAATTGTGGATTTGTTCTGTTTACAGAACAGTGCCTGTAACCAGGGTCAGGTGCACTGGGCAGCCAAAGGCAGACCCACACGGGCAGAGGCAGCCCCAGAGCCTGCAGTGCTGCAGCCCTTGGAGAGAGCCTTTTCCAGTCTCCTGCCAGTGCTGCACTGCCCCTCGCTCCTGTCCCTGCTGCCCTGAGGAGGATTTGTCTCCCCAAAAGTCCTTGTGGGGACATTTCAACTGCTCCTGGCCCCCAGCCCTGTGAAGTCACCTGTCCACATGGGCAGCACAGCTCCCTGTGCAGGGCTGGAGGAGGAGGGCTTGTCACAGCTGGAGCGAGGTCACTGAGGGTGTTCAGAGCAGCAGCAGCATCCTCTCCAGCCTGCTCTGGTTTGGTTGAAAGTCACTGGTATCTAGGCAGGGTCTTGTGCTTCACGTGAAGGCCATTCAGTTATGATACAGAGACAGGATGAATGAAAAAAGAAGTGCAAAAAGAATTTTAAAACATACAGCCAAAGACTGACCCAACACTGGTTTTAGGTGGGACTATATTGGACCAAAAACATAGTTAGGTGTTAGTGATAATCAAGGTCCTCTGAATTCTGTATATTTTTTCTCTAAATAATGTAGTTTCAAGGGATCCACTGTTGAAAGCAAGTGCCTGCTGTGCTCTTTCATTTTCCAAATAATAGAAGTTCATCTGAACCAAACAAAGGTGTTATAATGGTGTCACGTTGTCATTTCATTTTCCTCAGCAGCTTTCTGATAAAGACATGTTGTATTCAGCAGCATACAGACATAAGAGCAGTTCTGTCTCCAAAATCTGGCTTTGCAGTGTAAGGCCTGTTGAGTTTCCATGGCAATGGCCACAAATTCCTCCCCAGCTCTTCAAAGTGAAAGACATATTTGTTTTGCTGGCGCAACTTTGTAGCACAAAAGCTCTCTCTCCTTTTTCACGTAACACCTGCTAATCTGAGCCTGGGCCCTTTGAAGCCTCCTGCTGATCAGAAATTCAAATACATTTTTGCATGCTAATCTTGGTGGTAATCTAGAGCTTGTGTCTTTCAGGTTGTGTCTGTGAAAACAGTTTTGTTTCTAAATCACCAGCAGTGCTGGCCCTGATGGCTGTCCAGGGGAGGATGAGCTGCTGGGGCTGTCAGCAGCCTGGATGCCCATTCTCTGGAGACAGCCCGGACAGAGCTATCAGATCATGACTGCCTTTGTGAAGAGAAGGGGCGGCGGGCAGAGGGGGAAGGGCTTTCCCCGATCTGCTTCATGCTGCTGTGTTTGGGGCTGCCTGGCTGTGCAGGGCACCCAGGCTGCGATGGACAGAGCTGGCACTGCCACCGGGTTCAGCCGCCACTGTCCCTGTGCCAGGGCTGGCATTGGGCTGTTCCTGAACCAGGGCTGGCACTGGGCTGTCCCTGAGCCAGGGCTGGCATTGGCTGTGCCAGGGCTGGCATTGGCTGTTCCTGAACCAGGGCTGGCACTGGGCTGTCCCTGAGCCAGGGCTGGCACTGGGCTGTTCCTGAACCAGGGCTGGCACTGGGCTGTGCCTGTTCCTGTGGCTGGCACTGGGCTGTCCCTGAGCCAGGGCTGGCACTGGGCTGTTCCTGAGCCAGGGTTGGCACTGGGCTGTGCCTAAGCCAGGGCTGGCACTGGGCTGTCCCTGAGCCAGGGCTGGCACTGGGCTGTCCCTGAGCCAGGGCTGGCACTGGGCTGTTCCTGTGCCAGGGCTGGCATTGGCTGTGCCAGGGCTGGCACTGGGCTGTCCCTGTTTCTGGAACATACTCTGTTTCACTGCAGCTCACACTTAGGCAAGCCTCTGGGGCACAGCTGCGTTAAAGAAGTGAGTCCTTGCAGGGCCTTTGCTTATTTAAAATTATCTTTTTTTCCGCTACCTAAAAAACCAAAGAGACCTTCCTGGTTAGTTTCTCAATAATCCTGTGGGTAGATATAGTTTGCCTCTTGGAGGGGATGAACAGTTTTCCCAGTTGTGCAAGATGGGGTCCCTGTTTGACACTTGCAAAGCTCAGCCTGATCCCCCGGCTGCAGAGCTGGATCCATTTCCCCAAGCACTGGTTGGGAGCTCTTCCTCCTTACTCTGAATTTTATAAAATCTGAACTTTCAGGAAAATCCTTGTTTATGAAAGCTCACAGTGCATTTCAAGGAGGAATGCAGACTTGCTCTTTTGTACAAAATCACAAAATCAAAAATATTTGAAAGAGGGTTTTGTGTTCATTGTCTGCTGCATCTCCCTGCTATTCAGGCTCTATTCTATTCAAATTTTCTTCCTTTCTTTAGGGGGAAAAGTCTGAGTGCACAAAGGGGCTGTGGTTTCTGCAAGCAGATAATATAACCATGTAATATAAACATGGCAATGATTTCCTTAGGCCCTGTGATCCATCAGGCATGTTAAGAGCAGTTGGCAAGGCTCTGGGAAGTTCCCACTGCTACACAGCAGCTACAGATAAGATGCCTTTCTGCCTTGGTCAGCTGCAGGATCCACACCCCTGGCGCTGGAAAGGTTCATCCCATCCTCTTTCCTGGAAGGGAAAACCTCTGCCTTTGAAGTCATGTGCCCACAGCTTGCAGAGCTGACTGATGCAGCAACATCAGTAATTTACCAAAGTGGGGGGCAGGAGGGGAAGAAAGCTGCAGCATAAATCTCAGTCTAGCTTTATTCTTTTACCTTAGGTTATATGTCTTTAAAGGAAAAATGCTGACAACATGCTTGCTCACAAAAAGCCTTTTGAGCCAGTGCCAAGAATTTGCTCAGACCTGGTAAAAAGTCACAGCTGGGACCTAAGAGCAGTGCTGAATTCTACTACCTTGCTTGATCTTAATTTTCGGGGGCTGGGGAGATGTTCAGTATGCCTCCTGCCTCCTGCTCTGAGGCTGGGTAAGGACCTGCTTTTGTCCTTTGGAGCAGGCAATCGCTGGTGTCTGATGTGGTGAGAATCCAGCGTGGCTCTGTTTGCTCTCTCTGTATCACTCTCCAATTTAGAAACTTCAGACCAATATTATTGGGGCTGAAATAGCGCAGCCAGGCAACAAGGGGCCTGCGGGAAGGGCTTCTCCCCTCTGCAGAGGGCAGCTCTGTGAATGGTAACATCTGCACCCAGCAGCCTGCAGAGCCCTGCCCGCACACCAGCTCGGTGCCACGGTCACCTGGGCAACCCCAGCAATGCCCACCTCACCCGAAACATCCTCAGCCTGGAGCCCTCTGCTGCCCCTGCCCTCTCAGCTAGCTTGGCATGCTGCTGCAGTGTGGGAACCAGCACATCCCTCTTGCTGCTTTGGATGGGCTGAGCCCCGGGCAGGGGGCTCGGAGGGTTTGGCACAGAGCCCAAGACCCCTCTGCCCTTGATCTGGAGCCATGGAAACAGTTACCAACTGTATGTGAGGAGTTACAAACCAGGGAAAGTAGAATAAAATGAGTAGCTTATCACTGAGTAGAAAAATAGAATGTTAAGATTTTTATGCTGAGGGTACAGGGGGGTCAAGATGGAGCAATCTGGGCGTGCACTGCCCTCCTTCCTCCTTCTTCCTGGTCTCTTCCTTCATCTTCTTGGTGATGGTGGCACTTTGGGTTGGTTTAGAGAAGGAACTGACTGTCTAACAGAGGTGATGAGTATTGGGGATTAACTGTAAATAATGTCTCTGTAGTTTATAGTATAAAAAGACAACACAGCCCTGAGGGTGGGCAGAGTGCCGTGAGCTGACCTGCTGAACACATCTGGGCTGGGCAGGGAGAACATGTTATAGATAAGAGAAAATAAACAGCCTTGGGAACCAAAGCCAAGGAGCTCTGACTCTTTCTTTGACCATCAGGCTGTGAAAAAGGACTCTTGGGAACATCCTAATCAGGGAATCCTGAGACTGCAGGAGTACCCTGGGGCTGGTTTAGTCTTCAGCATGAGGTCCTGGTGACTAGCTCTGGGTCACCACGAAGTTTTCAAGCATAATAAATCAGAGGGGGCAATTTTTTGATGAGTATCGTGCCTGTCTAAGGGGAGCTGACCCCACACATTTTTCTTCTCTCAGCAATCTTAATGCCTCCTCTAATCACTGGGCAGTGACTGCTTGTGCCTGCAAGCAGCTATTCTGATCTTGGTAAAGGTCCTCCTAAGGAGATGGAGACAGGAGAATTTGTATCACCATGGTTCCCACCTGAGCACTGCACAGGAGAGCACTACTGGAGGAGCAGATGGAGGAGCCACCTCTGTGCCCTCAGAGCTCCAGAAGCAGCCTGGTCAGTATTGCTGCCCTTGCACAGGGGCCTGAAGCACCAGTGTTAATTGTACAAATGAGCAGCAGCTTATTCACCTGTACAAATCTTCCCTAAGAATTACTACCTACCCCCTGAAATGCAGAGAGCAAAGGGCTTGGAATTACTGAGGAGCTCAGTACATGAATGCCAGGGAATCTCCTGCCAGTTTTTTTTTTTTCCCCTGAACTAGGGGAGGCAGGGAATGCATTGTGCTCCTAGAGATGTCACATCCTGCCACAGAACATCATTCCTTGCTTTCTCCCTTATTGATGGCTCTTCTAGCTACCTTACTTGTATCTATCAGATGTGATGTCTTCTTTTCCACTGAAGCTGATGGGTCAAGGCTTATGTCCAAATCTTGATGCTTTAATTAAAAAAAATAAGTATGTAAAAAAAAAAATATTTCTAACCTTTTTAATATAAATTTTGATCTGTATGAAATTATGGAACCCCACAACTGCAGTGGTGATAGCAACATGCCTACTTTTGCTTCCTGTGCTGCACCATGCACTGGTGCTGTAGCTCCCAAGAGAATGCAGGAAAAGTTCTTAAACCTTGGTGGCTTCTGTGATCTTCTCACTTGCTATTTATAGCTGATTAGGGCTCAATCATGTGATATAATGATAGTTCCCCCCACAGTTTATTGATCCCAGTGGGAATGAAGGGCATTCAGCACCTCTCATAAGCAGACCCTTCACGTCTGTCTTGCTGCTCCTTACAGAATATGAGCAGTAAGGCTGAGCACTCCTCGATTTTCTTATTCAGACTCATTTCAAGCTCCAGCTCAGACTGGAGATTTGCTGAGTAAATAGTCTCAACAATAATCTCAGCCTGATTCCAACTAATTAAATCCTGTACAAACATCCCTCTCCGGGCCAATATAGCAAAAGACAATGAAAACACAGAAAACCAGACATAGCTTTCCTCCAGATTTTGCTCGGCCCTTTAATCCTGTATCTTTTGAAAGATAGTAACGTCCATAAGATGAGGGGTCAGCCTTCCTGCCCTTAGCATCAAGCAGTGGAATTTTTCAATAATGAACAGCTGGGTCACCAGCGACACAAAAGCTGCTGTAATATCCTGTAGGCTTACGGGGCACAACAGAAATCCCAAAGCAAATCATGATGTACACAGAAAGGGACCGTCCTTTTCTATTAAGGAGACCACTTCAAACCAGTCTCAACACCACCTTTTCTCCAGCTTTTCCAGGGAGAGATTATCCCCTGCGTATATTTAATCACACATTATGGGGTGGCTTTGATTGCCTTTTTAGAGTCAGAGGAGTTAAAGAACATAGTTGGAAGGCTCTCATTGTCAGCGCTGCATCCTCGTGCTCTCAGCCAAGATGTGTTTACAAACAAGGGTCGGGAGGGGGCTGGGGAGGCAGGAATCTGCCCTGGGCCCATGGCTGGGCTTGGCACTGCTTTCACAGAGCTGGTTGTATAACCCTGACTCCAGCTACGTGTGGGGAGCACCATTCTGAGGGGGAGGCAGGGGGGCTGTGTGTTTGTGGTCCAATTTTTATGAAACCCTGTGGAATTCATCTCCTTTTCCAGGGAAGGAAGAAGTTCTCTTGTAGGGGTTTTCCTACACAGTAAAGCAAAGAGTAGACTAGGGTAACATGAACAAAAAGTAAACGCTATAAAGACTTTTTAATGTTTCACAAAAGTCAGTCTGAGATGTGTGCAAGATATGCTGGAGATTCCTGATTAAAAGCAGTTTGTGTCAAGGAAGTTACCACTTGCAGCATGTAGAACATCTGACAGTGATTAACTGGAGCTAGCTATTAGATTTTCCTAAAGAAACAATACTTAAACATATCTCCACAAGTATGAAACACTTTATGTACTGTATCTGGTACACCTCATTTAAATTGACTTAGATGGAACAGACACACTAAGTCTAACTAGTAGGTTATTAAGAATATAAACCTGGTGCCCAAGAATTTACAATCAGTTATATGGGAGGTATCCTGACTTTCCTCCTTTTCCCAGGGCTTTCATTTACTAAGCATATGCTGTAAAGATGTCACATTTACAGCAAGGGACATGTTTAGGATGTTTCTTACAAACAGTTTTAAGTTACATACCTGTAGCAAATGCATCTTGCCATGCTGCAATGTGCTGTTAGAAAGTCTGCTATGAGCTCAGGAAAACGTGAATGAAAGGAAGAATATATACATTGGTACAAATGCATTCATAACCTAGATTTTCAGTTTACTTATTAGTGCTTGTGAATTTTTGATGGAAAAATGACATAAAATTGTTTTCTACAGGAAGATGAACTTTCCAGCTCTCTTAAAGCACTTAGATGTTGGAGAAATATGGTTTAAATTAGGCATATCATACTTCTAATTCTGGGGGGGTTACAAAAAGAAGAGCTTGGAGATTCATCCAGCCTGGAGCGTTTGGTAGTTGCAAATAAACTGTGTATTATATGTAATGATCACTTCCCTAAGAAATACCTTTCTGTTTCCCTCCCCTGTTTGCATCAGGGGGCTGATGATTGCTGTGGGGCTGTGCTTGCACACTGCTGCTGCTCCAATTCACGTTCCTACATTGCAGGGGAGGAACAGGAGGGTCAGAAGTCTGGGAATTCAGCATTCCAATTTCCATTGATTATGGATTTCCCTTCTATTTGTGGGATGAATGGTGAGAATGCTGAAGTAACCACTACAGTGCTATGAGCCCAATTAAAAGCCCTGCTTCAGAGTGTGGGTTTTGTACAAAGAGCATATCTGCCTCTTTGCTGTTTGTCACTTACATTGGAAGGTTTTTACAAACAATTGCACTTCTGCTAGCAGCCACAGGAGCTCTGCTCTCCAGGCTGGCTCCCAAAGTCCCAACCTCCCTCTCTCTTGCTATCCATACAGGGTCAAATCAGGAGTAGCTCTGAGCTCCTCCAGAGCAGGAGAATGCTGAGGGTCAGTGTTTAATAGGTGGGAAATCATGGAAACACTCCTCTGGGGGCTGAGGGGTAATTTACGGTTAAGTCCAAAATTCTCTAATTTGCATAATACCAAGCCTAATGAAATATTCATGGTAGCTTCTCTCATTTTCAGACAATTTAAGATAGGCAAAAATTAAGTTGGAAAATACTGCTTAAAAATAAGAGAAAAAATTTGAATACAATGTCTTCAATATTTTCCTGCTTTTAAAGATATTTTTTAGAGTTACAGAAGTGTTTGCAGAGTTTTTGCCAGATAGAAGTCTGCCTTATGCACAGAACTGGGCAGAGTTTGATCTTTCTAATGGAAACAGCAAAATCTGCTGGAATTCCAGGATGTGGGTCAGGTGGAAGGTGGCCTTGGAGGATGTGTGTGCTTCATGGGCTGGCAGAAATGGTCACACTATAAGAAATGACAGCTTGAGAGGTAGTTGGTTTTCTCAGAGCTGGATTCAGTTGGAATGACCAGAGCCAGAGTTCACCCTTATCCAAGGGATCGTGACTGGAATTCTGTGGCAGTTGTGGCCAGTGCATTCTGTGCTGTCAGAGGCTGCAACGTGTGGAGAGCAGGAGAAACCACAAAGTAAAGGGTTGACACCTCTGGGCCCGGTGCATTTCTGTCCTGTGCAGGTGCTGCCCTTTGGCACCTGATGGCCAAAGCAGCTCTCAGCCAGCCAGGCAAAGCCAGGGGCTGTTGGTGCCTCTGAGCACCCGAGACGGGCACGGGGCAGCTCCTCCTGTACTCACAGGCAGACATGAACTCTTCTTGAGCAGTCTGGAAGTTTCTAACTGGTGCCTATTTCACGTAGTCTTGATATTACAACATCTGTCTAGAGTCTTGTGTTTGGAAAATGCTGATTTCTGCATTGCTAGCAAGTACCAGACCTGCACAGTCTTCCTCCGAGTTCTGACAGAATTTGGAAATAAAGATTAATGTAAATTTTCTAAACGAGATTGCAACTCCAGTGGTTCCACCCACCAGTCATCACACTTAGATGTGTGTCTTAAAGAGTGTGGAAGGGGAACTGATTGTGTTTGTTCTTAGCATTTTTGTGCCAAATGATTTTGTTTGTATTGATTTGCTCATGTGAAAGCATCAGATTTCAGTTAAGCTTATAAATTTAGTCAATGGTAAAATTTAATCACATTAGTAAACACAGGTTTTCATAGCATACAGCTGTGAGATGGTGCCTTCCTGACCAAAAGAATTGACTCCTGACCTGTAGCTTTCCTTGCTGCTGTGAAGTTGCATTTGTTTTTTTGCTAAGAAAACATGAAGTGGAGTTGCTAATAGTGCAGAATTGCTCTCATCTGAATAGTGCCAATGGCTGCAGCAGGCATATAACTGGAAAATACTTCTCAAAGCCCCCCAGGCCCCTGAACATGTGATTGTCCTCACCCACAAGGGTGGGGGAAGCAGTTTTGTCACTGGTGTTCCTTTATGCAAAAGAAATCATATCACACAGTGCCAGTATAAAATACACTCCTGACAAGGAGACATTAAACCAAAGCCCTCATTTGGGGTGCAGAGGGAGGCTGAGGCTGCCATCTGGAATCAGATGACAGATATTTTTGTTAGAAAATAATATCTTCCTCTGATTTCCTGAGAGGTTGACTATAAAGCATAAAACAATGGACAGTGATGAAATCCAGAAGAATTACCTCTGTGTATTCTGGAAGAGAGTAAACAAGTGGCTCTCTGCTGTCCAGGTACACCAGGCACTGTTTGGACAGCTGCACTGCCCATTCAAAGGTGTTGCTTGCCAGTGGCTTGGCAGTAGGAATGCCAGGTTCATAAAAGGTTCACATAGAATTGTACAGCTCCATAGACATGGCCATGACAACAAACCCTGGCTGGATTTTCCAGTGCATACCAGCTGCTGATGTAGAACATGCTCCAGTGAGGATTACTTGAAAAACTGCATTTAGTGCTGCAATAATACTAAAAGGTCACTTTGGATCACATTTGCAAAAGGTCAGAGCTGGTGGAGATAACAGCCTGTGCACACAGAGCAGAAGCTGGTGGGCTCATTTTAGCTCCATCTACAGTCACAGCTGAAAACCAGTCAGGATAAGACAAGGAAAAAAGTTTCTTCCATTTTGACTGATGCTGTGGTAGAGAAGGGGTTCCTCATGTAGTAAGGGATGTCTTTGGGCTTGGTAAAAATCCTAAAAAAATGGCAGAAGCATTTTTAAATGCACCATTGTGTATTCTCAAGATGCATTGGGGTGAATGCATGTTTCCAAAGTGGCTTTGGCAGCAGAGTTTCATAGAATGTTTCATGTGACATGGCACGAGGTATGTAATGCACCATGTAAAAGTACACTTTTCAGCTTGGAATCTGACATATGAATCTTGTATGCATAGGGAATTTTTGTCCTCAGTTTGCTGGAAGCTTTCAGCATGAAATGGTGGCAGTGCAATTGTTTGGTGCAGGGGATACTGCATTCTCTAAAGTCAGTTTTTCAGAACTTGGGGAATGCATCCCTCACAAGCTGCTGCTCTTCTGCAGCCACTTTGCAGCCCCACCAACAGCTGACAAACCTCAAGCCAGGGACAGAGAAGCTTGTACCCAGTACTGCCTCTCCAGCTGTTCTTAACCAGTTGTGATGGGAATATTGCAAGCTTATTCTGAACATTGTAGCTTTTTGCTTTGAACTAAATATATTCCTGGAGGGGCTCCCGTGACTGAAATGGTCTCAGGAGGAATTAGCACCTTTGTACATGTCTGTCTGCCAGGCCCAGTGGGAGCAGTGGGTGCTGGGGGCTGTGGCACTGAGGATCCCACCTGAGAAACTTCAAGCTATCACCATCATCCCTCAGCCCACCCACATCCCATCTCTCCAGTTCTGATGGACATTGCCTGTGATCCCCTCAGCGCAGCTCAGGGAAAGTGAATTCTTTTGTGATGGATCTACATTGTGTTGAATGATTCTGCTGGCAATTTTTATTTGTAACAGGGCATAGTCCAGAGGTGCCCTCTAAAGTAAGTAAGTTCTGTCCCTGCACAGAGGGTAAAGGAAGGTCTTTGCCTGATGAATTTCTATCATTGTAAGTAAGGTGCATCCTTCTTTCTCCAAATTTTCTGATAGCAGTTGAAAGACACGAGAAATGTCATGCATCTTTGAAAACACAGTGTAGAGGCTCCCAAATGCTTCAGTGAAGGAAGGCAGCATATATTCATGGCTGGAGTCTGCCCTTAAATCTGATGCCATTCTCTGTGGGCCCCTAACTCCAGCACAGTGACCCCTGCACTGTGAGGTATAACACAGAGCAGGAGCTGACAGTAGTTCCTGCAGCTGCTGGGACGTGGCAGGGCCTTACTGGGTACACAGGGGCATTCAGCCCCATTTGCTGGGAGTCTCTGAAGGATGCAGAGTGATCAGTGTCTGTGGAAATGAATGGGCTTTTCATGCTGATGATTTCATTTCTGGATGGACACAGCACTTCCAGCCGTGGTGATTCATCATCCTGGCTGGATGCAAGTGGAGGGCAGCCAGCACTTTGCACTGATGCTCAGAGCAGACACTGAAGATAAAACGTGGGCCTCTGACAGAGCTTTCCAAATATTTGACACAGAACTGCCAGGGAAGAGCAGTGCTACTCCTATTTCTAGGCTGCCAGCAGTGTCTGGTAAATTTTCCCAGAGAATCGCTGCTGTCCACGATGGTTCCAGCACTGCCCTTTCTTAACCCCTTGTCCTGCTCAGGAGTTCCCTTTGCCTCTGGGGCAGCTCAGCGTTGCTAAGCAGGCCTGGTCACTGTGTGCCTGGCACCTCCGGGGCGCTGGTGCTGCTGTGCCCAGTCCAAAGCAGCCCCAGGGCTGCGCTGGGGGCTGCTCTGCGGGCACCCCTTCCTTTTGCTGCACAGAAGGAGGCAGAGGCTGCTGGAGGCTGCAGGGTGGGCACAGGGCGAGCTCAGTGGCACCGGCCAGCGTGGCGCTGGCAGCTCCAGCCCCTGTCCCCAATGCCAATGGGGACACCCCCAATGCCATCCTGTCCTGGCACACAGCCGCGACCCGGCCGCCACCGAGGGCTCCTGACCTTCCGTGGGGAACGGGGCAGGTGTGGACACACACCAAGCTCAACTTTACAAGGTGTGGGACGGAATGCTGATGGATTTGGGCCTCAGAGTGACTAATTAGCATGCAGGGTTCCTCAGAAGGGTTAACATGGGATCTTTTTAATTGTCAAAAGAGTTGCAGGCTATTAGGGTTGGCATATTCTTCAATAATCTGTTTTATTTTTACCTGCTGGGAGCTTAATTAAAAAACAAAGAGGCTCAATTTAAAGCCCATTACTATGCTAATTTTGTAAGAACTGGGCGGTGATTAAGAAGCTTTAAAAAGAGGAGTTTAGTTTGCTCTAGGGAATGGGTTGGAGGCAGGTTTTATTTCGTTTCATTAGCTAGCTACAATTATTTATAAACTAAATGGAAATGATATTAAAGAGTAATGAAAAAAAAAGCATCTATGTATTATTGAACAGCAGAACTTTTTTTAATTTAGCATCGAAGTGTGCAGAGCCTTTATTACTGCAACTCACAGTTAACACAGCTAAATGCAGTTGTTAAATATAAGAGGCTTTTAAAATATGCCCATAAATACGGAGCTGTCTGCTTTGCTTTTCCTGTAGATCACTAGAGTAAGTTTATAAAGATATCAATGTGGCAATAAAGATGAACCACTGTCTCTTTAAAAAAAAAAAAATCTGGGGTTTTATAGAGGAAAATTTCTTAACAGAATAAATTACAAAGACCTATTCTTTTTGTATTATGTATGTAATGTTATATAATCCAACAGCACTGCAAACCTTCTACTGCCTTTTGCCTGTCATGTGAGCCCAAAATAATACCTGCAATTCCAGTTGTGTTGGAGTTCTTGGGAGGAGCTGCTGCATTGCACGGATGTTGGGAGCTGCTGGCAGGCAGGGACCAGCAGGGGCTGGAGGTGTCACCCAGGGTGAGGTGGGTGAAGAGCTGGGGACAGCCTGGCTCCCGGGCTGGCCCTGCCAAGGGCAGCAGGAGTGTGTGGATGTGGCCAGGGAGAGGCTGCCAGCTTGGCAGGAGCCTGGGAGAGGGCTCCAAACCCGGCAGCAGCTCTGAACTGACTCCCCCAGAGCAAGGCATCTGTTTGTGGTGTCTGTGAGGATGTGGGCAGGCAGACGTTTCTGCCAGAGGAGCTGGTAACGCTGGTGTGTATCTTCTCAGCATTGTGAGGAGGAGGAGGAGCTGCTGAGCCTGTACCTGGAGGAGCCACATCTCTGGTGGCACCAGGGCCTTCTACAGAAACAACACGCTCCTATAAAACGTCCCAGCTCACGTGGCACGCGTGAGAGCTGGTTTGCATGTGCAGCCTGGTAGCTGAGTTCACAGGGCATTTGAATTGCCACTGAAAAGCCACTCTGATCTTGTAAAGGACAGGACCCCCATGGCCCACCAGCCAGCACTGCCATTCCGTGCTGAAACCCTTTGTGGTGCTGCCCTTTCTGGGAAAGATTGATGCTGTGCCAGGGATGGGGAGTGGGAGGAAGCCTGGAACAACTGAGAGACACCAGTATCTACTAGGCAGAGGGGTGAGGAGGAAGAAGGAGGATGGCAAGAGGGCCAGCAGCAGATGCCAGCCCCCCCCTTGGGAGCAGCTGGCATTTAACTTCGTAAGGGTCCACATCATAACTTTGGCTGCGACACCAAAATTGTTGGTGGGGCATCTTAGTTTAAATAGTTGTTGCAACCAGTAAAGTGTTTCTAGATGAAAGAAGTTACAAGAAGAATTGAAATTACCTGCACGTCAGTGATTCAAATGTCTGTGGACAGTAGCAGGGTCCTGCTGCCAGAGCCTTCTGCCAGGGTGCCATGGGGCAGCATCCTGGAGCCATTCAGGCTCTGTCAAACCAAACTGGGGAGAAAAGCCTTACACTGCAGGTCTGCTCCTCTGGGTAAGCTCTGAGCCGAGCCCAGAGCTGCCTCTGGAGATAGAGGTCACACAGCAGAACAGCTTCAATTCCTCTTCTGCTTCTAAAGGCAAAGCGAGCTATCCAAGATCCCTGAGGTTGCAAATGTCCCTTGGCCTTCTTTTGACCCTATATACACCTTACATTCTTCCTTTAATGATTGGCATTCGGTGGGTTTGTGCCTTCGGGCACGCTGAAGTTGTAGCTGCTTCTTCATCAAAGCAACTGTTTACAGCTGGTTTGAGTTGGATGCCAATAAACAGTATTCTTTTTGTCTCAAAATAAAAAGCAGCTTAAGTCCCTAATGATAAGGATTTTGTGCTTTGTAGAGGAAAAAATTCAGCTAGTTTAGGACAGCCAGCCACTTAGCTTAGCAAGTTGGAGTACTTTATACTTCCTGCTAAACTGCCTTTATCTCCTCAAGTGAGCGGGCTATAGATTCTTATCATTGTGGCAGAAGCGATGAGGGTAACATCTTTAGTTGGAAATCATTGGCAACATGTGGAGAAAGCTTAAGATGTTGTCACACTTTAACTTGGTCCTAATCTGTTCAAAGGCAGTTGATACTTTCTAACTGTGCCAGCAGGTAGTGAGAGGGAGTCAAAGACCATCAGGGTGAAATAGCTCCTGCTTTTCTTTGGAGAGTTTATGACTTTCATAAAGCGGACACAAAGACACTGTGGCGGTAACTGTTATTGTCTAAATTAAGAGCTTATGTTCACCCAACCATATTTCATTAACTTGTACACCCAAGCTTCTACATTTCCTGCCTGCTCCATGCAGGGCTAGGAGCAAATCTTAAATATTTTAACGGCTATTGTCAGCGGAGTGACAAGAGCCATGTGTGGGTCAGCCCCGCCTGCCTGCGATGGAGCAGCCTGGGCCCTGTGGGCAGCACGGACAGGGTGAGCTGCACCTTGCTGCAGCCCTCACCTGCCCAGGCCGGGCTGCTTCACACCCGGGACGTGTCCTGCTGTGGGATCCAAAAGGAGAATCGTTTTCCTTCCCAAAATAAATTGAGAGACTGTGAGCAACCCTTAAATGCCAGAATGTAGCATCAAACTGCCGATGGAGCTGATGGTTTCCAAAGCCATCCTCCCTGGGAATGAGGAGCCAGTCCTGTTCCTGATGCTCCCAAAGGAGTTTTGCATCTCACTCACTTGAAGCAAAAGCTGACACAGCTTCTACTCCCTTGTTTTTCTTTAAAAGATGATCTTAAGAACATCAGAGCAAACTCCAATGCATTTCAGCAAATGTGTTTTGAAAGAAAGGGCTTTGTCAACTGTAAAAAGGACAGTGCAATCAGAGCAGGATTTCTTTGCAACCAGATATTCAACAAGGCATCTCATTTTTGGAAACATAAATGGAACCCCGAGCAACACCATGTAACATTTTGGTGCTTTTCCAGAACAATTCCAAGCCATACAAATTTTCTTGCTGAAAGAAAGGAATGTGCTGATAAGATATGAGGGGATTTTGTACACCTTTTCTCTAGCAGGCATCTCTATTTTTTCTCTGTGTGTGTGTGTATAATATATATACATATACTTAACCAAAAGTTAAGTCGTATTTAAGTATTTCAGCTTTGACCTACTTACAACTTTTCATTTAATTAAAAAAAAATCTGAAAAAAAGTTAATAAAATGTTTAGACAAACCTTTCAGTCTTGTGAGCTTAAAGGAATAATCCTCTTTGCATGCCTAATAATGTTGTTGGTGTCTAATGGGATTTCATTTTCACACATGTGGAAGTGTCCTGTGTTATAAATGTTTGACTGCTGGAATAACTTAAAACCTGTGCAGACGTTGGAGGCAGGAGGAGGGCCTGGGCATGCTGTAGGGCCCTGCTTACTGATAAATCTCTTTGTATGGCTTTAGAGCATCTAGTTTACCAAAGCCTGAATACAAACACAGATGCTGATGGCTGGGTCTTAGGACTCAGTCTGACTTAGTCTGTCAACCACATTTGGCCTTACAGAAGCCAGGAGGTTTTCATAGGTCTCTGTCTAATCTTAAAAATTCAGTTTATAGAGCAACTTTAGTAGTCATACCTACTAGAACAACCAGGCTTGTCTGTTCTTTAATTTAAAAAAGATGAATCAGATGTTTCAAGCCTTCGAAAAACACTGTATTAAGAGGAGTATTTATTTTCCATCCTAATATTAATAGCGAGTAATTGACATAAGCTTAATAAGAGTCACTTCATGTTACAAGAATAAATTACCATTCTTAGGCACTGCAGCAGACACCTTTAACTACCTGAGTTTTGGGGGTTTGTGTTGGGGTTTTTTAGTGTTCCTTTTCCTTTTTCAGTGCTTCTTTTTACAAAGCTCCATGCCGCTGGTAAGAGTCTCTTGTTTTTATCAGAAGAACAAAATTTGTGAGAGAAGGACTATAAAGAGAAACCATGTGAGATGATTGGGGGAGAAAAATTTCATCCATTAAGGGTCAGCCTAAAAGAGCACGATTTAGAGCAGAATGTAGCTGGAACTTTTGTAAGACAAGCAGCAACTTTTCATGCTCAGATGGGGATTCTTGGGTTAAATTGCTATCTTTGAGTTCTGAACTTGGAAAGGTATTAAAGTGGAATTAAACCTTTACACAATCCTGCTCTTGTGTCATTCAGGATTTTTTTGGGTTCTGTTTAATTGTACATCACAGCAGGGTTCTGAGTGACTGGTGCTTTAAAGAAATGAAGGGTAGGGTTAAGTCTGCAGCCCACTGCTCCCTGCTAATCCTTCTTGTTCCTTGAAGAAGGATTTACTTTTGCTGCCAGCTTGTGAAAGACTTTCCTCCTCCCGAAGAGATTGTTGTGGCTTTCCTGGGGAGGTGTGGTTGCTATAGCAGGGAGTCACGCCTGGGTATTCTCTCAAACCCTACTGAGAATGGGCCAAAAAAGAGCCAAAGAAGAGTAAAACTGGGGATTAAAAAATGGAACAATGGGAGACAGGAAGATAGGAGTGGGAACAAATGGGAATTACAGCACCAAAAATAATGCAAAGTGACAAAAAGAGGAAATAGAAAAATAATAGCTGACAGTTGGACTGAAAAGACAAACACTACAAAAGAACAATTTATTTTCAACCAGCAAAGAACATAAAAAGGCATCTGGGAAATAAGACACAGCCCTATGTTGAGGACTTTTTTCGTTCTTACTGTATTGCAAACATACATGCACCAAGTACACAAAACTGCTTCGTGCTTCCCTCTCAGTTCCACCTTTGCCACAATCCGTTCATTTGAAACAGAACCTTCTTGGTTTTAAACCGTGTGTTTATTTATTTGCTGTTAAATGATGTCTCCAACTGTATCTGTTCCTAAAAGCAGGGTAATTCTGGGCTTTTCACGTTAAATATTGTCATGTGTATCAGTAGTAGAAGAAAAGATCCAACTTCGCTCCAGTTCTGTTCTTGAATGCTTTCCAGAGAAATAACTGCCTCCAGTGGGCAGCTGCTGCTTACTGGAGACAAATTCCTCAGCTGGTGCCATGGCAATGCCCTGACACCTCCACCTGGCCCTGCCCCAGGCTGTGCCCCTGCTGCAGCTGGCTCCTCACCTGTGCTCAGCCAGCGCCTCCCCGGGTCCCAGGGCTCTCCTGTGGCAGTGCAGAAGCTGCGTTTTGCTCCTAACCCCTGTGCTCTACTGACAGAGCACAGCCTAATTTTGCAAATATTCGAATACTTCTATCTCAGTGAAAGAAGCAGAAATTTTCATTCAGTGTAAAATTTGTCACAACACAAATAAAATTTAAAAAGGAGCCAGTGTTACATCTAACAGCAAATCTCTCTGAATGCCTTTCCTGCACCCCACTGCTTTATATACAGGGGAGGCAGAGAGATATAATAGATGAAACATTTTGTTTATGAAGTGTCTATGTTTTGTTTTATTTCACATGTTTTTGCAATATAGATAACAGATTACACCACAGAGCTTTCATTGCCTTGTGCTATAAAGATACTATAAAGCCTTTCTGGGTATTAATAATAGATTGTGTTGATGAGTTTGGAGAAGCTGGCAATAGACCCCCCACTGCAAAGACATTAACACCACAGGACTAAGGTATCTTTCCCTTGCAAATCAGTTGCTAAATTGGCTGTGCTGATGAGTTTGGGCACAAGCTCTCCACCAGCATCACTGCAGCAGGCACAGGAAGTGATTTTGTTTTATACTGGCAAATAACGTTTCTTCCTCTCAATGCTCTGAGTTGCAAGGAAAGCCTTGTGTAAATTCTTTCCCTAAGTCATTCTTGCCAGCCAAGAAATAACTTAGAAATTACATTTGAATTGCTTTGACACGATTATTTTTTTCTGTAAAAGTGAAGACCAGGCCAGTGAATCACAACAGTACAATTTCCCTGCTTATGGGGCCTTTAGGGTGAAATCTCATACAAAAATTGCATTAGAAGATTTTCCCCGTGTTGTTGGTGATGTAAATTCAGTGTGCCATTTAGTGAACAAGAAGGATAAGATGTCAGAGCAGAGACTGGAGCCAGCATCCCTGCTCCACAGGGCCCCTCCCCAGGCCACTTCATCCACTGGATATTGGCGAGGGCATGAAGGGAGAGGATGAAGGGGGCTTTAATTTAATTTGTGTAAATATCTGAATAAAAATCCAAAGGAAAAAGAAAGGAGTGCCCGTTTTGTTTTGGTGACCACTGCCCCCCAGCTCGGTAGAGCTGTGGCAGAAGCACAAACGCCCCTACAAATATGATGTTTTTATAGCCCATCAGTGGGATTTGGAAAATGCAAAAAGCACAGCAGCAGAAGCCCAGTTAGCCTCTTTGAAACTCACGGACAAAAATAACGTTATTTCACAAATGTTTGCACTGCCTAGAAATATAATTCTAACAAAATCACATATTTTGTTAATTCATTAAGTCTTCTTAATTGCAGCCCTAGCTTTATCAATTCAATTGGTGCCCTTAACTTTTATAACAGTTTCTGTTCTACAGAAAAGATTAGGAGAAAATTGCAGCCATAATCTGTACAGTGCAATTGCCATGCTATAAAGAGGAATGGGAGTAGCTGAGAAGAGCAATTGGATTCCCAAAGGTGGAGCACAGTAGAGCAATATCAGTGACTTTGTAAATGAAAAATTGTTTTAATTCCCTTCTAACAGCAATAATTCTATTCTTCATAAATTTTTCCATCAAAGTGTTGTATGGAAAAATGCTATAAAATAGACCAGCATGGCAGTGATGGAAGACAGTTGAACAAAGTGGTCAATTAGGGGATGAAAATTAAGCAAAGAGAAGAATTCCTTGTGTCACATTCTGCTCAAAGCGAGAAACTGCTCTGCACTTTGCATTTTATGTTGTACTTTATAGTTAAGGGAGATGTAACTATTTAGGTCATTCTGGTCCCACTTGAGCAAGTTGCATTAGGCTGTAAGCTTTAAATTCTGTGTGTCTTTGTGCTTTTGCCTAAGCATCCCAGTTCCAGCCCGGAGTGCTGGGGCTCCCAGGCCTGAGGTGGCAGCGAGTGCTGCTGGGCACAGTGACAATGGGTGCTGGTGGCTCTGACCATGTCCCCAGTCAAAGCCCCACCAGCTCCAGAGAAGATCTGGCACGGGATGATATGTGGTCCCTACAGTTCAGCCATCAGCTTGTCTTGGCAGGGGAGCACAGCACTCCTCACGGAAATGCAGGGGAAATATTTACGTGAAGAAAAAGTCACTCATTACCAAGATAGGCAATATGTAGTTTGTGAGTCTAAATCCACGTTGTGAAGTGCAGATTTTGCACAAGCTTTCACCAGCAGCTGGTGTTCATACTACAGCACCTGTGGATAGGGGGTTAATAAATATTTTCTTCAGTTCTCCCTGAAGAATAAAAAGGTTTCTTTGTTTTAGTTTCTCTCTAAATATTACAGTTTTTTTTCTAGAAACTTTAAAATTTTGCACATTTTATTACTACTTGATGAAAGGGAATTATCTTTCTTATACTGAAGTTTCAGCTATGAAATTTGCTTTAATAAGCTATGTAATTATTCCATCTGCAGGGAAAATATTTTAAATTGATTATTTATTTTTTAAGGGGATGGGGGGTTTCAAATAATAAATTTATAATATTCCTGTTCTGCTTTACTGCATTCAGGATGTTTTGTATATTCTGAATAGAGTGCAACCAAGTAACAGTTTTTCCACTTTATAAGCACCCATGTGCTGTAAGACTCCACAAAAAATATTCAAGTCCTGTGCTGGAAAAACCTCATGCATACTGTTTTTCCAATCCTATGTCATCTAAAGAAAGAATATCAAAATTTATCCCAAAGAACAAGGAACAGCTATCCTTCATCAGTAATTTAATTTCTTCTCTCAGTTGTTTGAAATACATACTATATTTTACTCTAGCTCTACCCTGTTTCATAGCACAGGAGTGTGGAGCAAACTTCCAGCATCAGAGCAGGCCAGCAGGGGTGACCCAGGGTGTGAGCAGAGGGAAAACATCACACCTAGAGACTGCAGCAAGAGTACTTACAAAAGCTGTGAGCACTGCCTTTGCACATTTGTTAAATAAAGAAAAGCCAGGTATGTGCTGCAGTTGCTGCAACACATAAAGTCAGAATAACACAGAAAGGGAAATGACTGAAGGTCTCTGATAGGTAGGAAGCAGCATCTGTCCTCTTGCATACATCAAACACAGCTTAATAACTTCCTATTTACTGCTTCATGGCAGAGGCCCAGTAAATAAACAAGCTGACTGAATTAGTCGATTTTTCTACCTTTGTCCTGTATAACAAACCTCTTGAACCACGCTTAATGTGAACGACAAATTTCACACTGCACACGGACATCTCTCAGCACAGATCAAATTAGTTATAATAAAACAATTAAAATCTATTTGCCCACAGACAGGAGGAAATGAAGGACCTGGCTGAGCCACTGAAAGGTAAAGGGTGGGTTGTCAGGGCACCAGGAGAGCAAACAGCAGAGCCGTGGTTCTCAGGAGCAGAGCAGGGTCAAACTCGCTGCGAGATCACTGCGCGGGGTACAATAAATCAGGGCTCTGCACTGCACTCCAGATGGCTGTGCCAGGCAGGAAGGCACAGTGGATCATGTAACTGTGCTTGTTGCTGAGGATTACTGATTCAGCCTGCCTTCACAGGGATATCCTAACAAATAAAATCTTTATGGCCTCTTCCGCTGGTGAACATTTTCATCTACTGGTTAAAGTCAGGACACATCTTATCATTTGCATTGCCTCTGATGCAGATGCAAAATTAATTTACGTTCACACAGTTTTGGCCAGTAAAGACTTTTTGATTATCTAGTACTGTAAAGTTGCTTCACAGCATTTATTGTAAATACTCTGATGGACAGACAGGCCATTGTTCTGAGCTTTAGCTTGGCTGGGTCCCCCAAGTGTTCCAGGCATAGAGGCAAACACACTTAAAAACTCCTAAACCTATTGAGTTGTCTTTCAAAATTGTCCAGGCAACAGAATTTATTTATAAAACTCCGCAATCATTGATTCAAAACAAGGTTTTCTTGTTCAGCTTTTCTTCTTTGTCCTCTTTGAACGGTTTTCTCTGGAATGTTTTCGTTGTGCTTAGGAGTCGGAGATTTCCTGCGGCTTCTAATAAAGGCATTTGATTTCCACTCTCCACATACTTTAACACATCCAAGGATTTTGAGGTTTGACATTAGCTTAAGAGAGCTGGAGATAATCAGCCATGGGGGTAAAAAGGCAGAGTTACGCAAATTATTTGTAAAATGTATAGAAAGTAAAAAAAAAATTCCTTTAAATGTGGTTGGTGTGGGACAGAGTCTTTGTCTCAGCACAGAATATCTGTGTGCTCCCCTTCAAATTTATGGCTTTGATTGAAACCTGTAAAGGGGTGATCTGTAAAGTATTCCTGCTATCCTACACTTCCCAACAGGTTTATTACCATTCGTTTATAAAATGAACAGTCTAACGAGCAGTGGGTTAGATCACAGCTATCAAAGTCTGGTCATTTGTCAAGATTAGTTTCCTGTTGTGAGATTGCCTTGTGCAAAAAGAGTGCATAACCTTGTGTTCCTCTTGGGAAGCTGAAAAAATACCTATAAACACCCTATAAGATAGGTTTAATGTAAATTTTATAATCTCAGAATTCAACCCAAAACGCTGCTCTGTGAGTGTCTGTGCGTGTGTGTGTTTGTGTGAATGCATGTTATTATGCAGAGTACCTGTGTTCAGGGGAGGGAATTTACTTGACAAGAGTTAAATTCGGGATATGAAGTCCGTGCAGTATTGTCAGGGCAATTTACTGTTCATTTGAATGAGTTAATCTGCACTGATGACAGTGTAATTCGTTATAGCTAAAAGGCTGCCTTGGGAAGCGCTGGTGCAAAGGCACCATCTTTACAGGAATAGTCGGTTGCCAGTAAATAGCAGAAATTATTTTCTATTCATGTTAGATATATTTATTTTGAAGAAAAAGAAAAAGCACAAACACTCACTTGGGCAGTATGACAACAAAGATGCAGGACAGGGAAAGAACAGGACATGGAGGTTATCTTCGTTTGAGGGAAGGTGCAGGGGATTTACGCTTTCCTGCGCTTTTCTCCTTGAAATTATCTGTAAACTGTGTGACATCCGTGTTTGCAGTGCGGTTTGCTGGGAGGCAGCCGGAGGCAGCCGCAGCCCGTCCGGAGCGGCCGCGGCCGCGGCCCCGGCCCGGCCCTGTCCCTACCCGGGCTCCGGCCCCGGCC
>WBNO01010657.1:73305-84336 GCA_013400575.1 Peucedramus taeniatus
CGGCGGCCCTGCCCGGTCCCGCTGCCGCCGCCGGAGCGCTCCGGGGCCGCTCCCGTTCTCCGGTCCCCCCCTCCCTGCAGCCGTGTGCGGCCGGGATCGGCACCTCGGGGAGCGGGACAGTGCGGGCACACGGGGCACAGAGCCTTCGCACCGGCTCTGCCGCTCCTCGGCTGTGCCCCGTCCTCAGGGCATCCCCTCGGACAGAGAGGCCAGGCTTGGTTAAATGAATGAGTCAAAGAGGTTTAAGCAGTTCAACAGAAACAACTGTTTTAGTGTGCCTTTTTTTCCCCCCTCTTTGTGTGTTAATCCTTTTGGATATAAAATTGTGTAGAGATAAAAATACTTTCTGCTTAGGAATTTGCTGGCTAAAGCATTGTAAGGAAAACCTTGCGGACAAAGCAAACAGTGTATGGAATAAGCCATCCTTATCCATCCTGCTCATGGCAGTGCCCTGTGTGGCATCAGTTTCCCTTTGATACATTTAGTTCATGTCACACCTGAAAAAGAGCCGCTCATTCCACCTTGCGCCGCTGCTCCCTTGAGGCTGTGCTGGTGCAGAGGTGTGACTGAGTTCGCCGGGCTGCTGGCGCTGTCAGCCCTGCTACAGCTGGGGAACTCCCCGGTCCCCTCTCTCAGCCATTTTCTGTGCAACCACATTGACATTTGCTTTTCCCTCCTGCCCACTGCGGCCCCAGCCCTTTGCCGAGGGCTCCTACTGCCATTTTCCTGCACTTCTCAGCTCAGACAAAATGGAGGCTCTGGAGGAATGAATAACTACCACAGTCTTAGCCTTCTAAAATCAGAGAGAATTGCCTTTTTTTTGGTGAAAAATTATAATTTTGATGACAGAAAAAAGTCAGCATACCCCATGCTAGAAGGCAGAATCTAATTTTTTTTTTTCTGTGAGCGCACTGGTGCAGCGGTGTTCATTTCCTTGCTGAAATGTAAATGTTCATGCACCTTGCACTGTGATGTATTGCCATAAAGACACTGAATTTCAAATCACCAGCACACCATGTGACACGGGGATGTAACAGCAATCCATCTTTATTTGAGGCAGCCCTTTTCTGAAATCTCACTTAGGGAGATTCCCAGTTGCCATTAGGAAAGCAAAATAAAATTAATCTAAATAATTCTAACTTAAACCTAGAAAATTAATGATGGATGAAAGACAGGGTTTACCGAACATTAATAAGAACTAGTCTAGATGCAGTGTGTGTTCTAGGGTCTGTGATTATACTGGTAATTTGACAGATTGTATCATTGCCTATCTCTGCCAAAGGATGTTTCACACCATTTAAAATGCACAGTACTTCCTTCAGAGACAGGTTGTTCTGGAATAACTCAACATCCAAAGAAAAGCTGTGTTATTTCACTCCTCTCTTTATTGATTGCATGTGTACAATCATGTGTGTATGTGCACGTGCTGACTTTGCCTTAGCAAATGCTGCAAAGTTTTCATGCTCATTTCTGTGTTTATCAGCCTCCTCAGAGACAGACAATACCAAAAATGGAAAGTCTCTTCAGAATAGGGCTTAAGTGCTGAAACCAGAGACCCTGCATAAAACAAAGCACGAGCTGGTCCTTTCCTTTTAAAAGTGAATTAAAATACATTTGTGTTTAAGCAATTATCCAACTTCGGGAGCTCCCTTTTTTTTTTTCTCATTTTGAAAAGGAAAAAAGCACTGAGATAAGGACAGATCTTAGCGGGCTTTGTCCAGGCAAGGTGATTTAGGGAACCTTGGGACCAAAGGAATTGGGATTTGGAAAAATTGCATGCCTGTGCCATTTCCACGCCTAAGGATGCAAGTGCTGCCGAGTGCAGAGGCGCGAGGCAGGCTGATCCGTGCTGGGTCTCTGTGCAGGGTGTGATGTGGTGCTCCCCTTGACTGTGCTGCCTCTTGCTTGCAGGCTGTTCGCTGCCAAGTGCAGCGGCTGCATGGAGAAGATCGCGCCGACGGAGTTCGTGATGCGCGCCCTGGAGTGCGTGTACCACCTGAGCTGCTTCTGCTGCTGCGTCTGCGAGCGCCAGCTGAGGAAAGGGGACGAGTTTGTCCTCAAGGAAGGGCAGCTGCTCTGCAAAAGTGACTATGAGAAAGAGAAAGACTTGTTGAGCTCGGTCAGCCCAGACGACTCAGACTCAGGTGAGCTTTTCCCACACCTGCTCTGACTGGAAAAGCGGCATGGGTCTGTAGAGCTTTTGTATAGAAAAGTGCATCCATTTTCACATCCACTTCATCTATATGCATGTGCCACCTATGCAAATTTGCAGGCACGGCTGAAAACACTCCTATGGCAGTCTGCTTTCCCTAACCTGACTCCCTTCCTTAACCTCCTGCTAGTTAAAGACAAAATCTTTTTGCTTTCATCAAAATGTTTTTCTGTAAGATCATAAAGCATGAATCAGACGGACTTTAGCTACCCAAGGTCTCACTCCAGTGAGGCATCAGTTTGCTGTTCTCCATAGGCCTTCTTCCATCCACTTAACGTGTTTTTCAGAGGATCTTCTTCACATACAATTTCAGCACTAAACTAGGAAAATGGGCAGAGCAGTAATATGAGTTTCAAGAGGAATCTCTCTGCCAATTACAAATAGTACCTTTAAGAAAGATTGCAAGTGCAACACAGAAGTACTGAAGAGAATCTGAAAGTAATCTGAGATGACGGTTTGTGCCATCGTAATCGTACACTTGTTTCCCAAGAAAATATGTAAGAAAATCAACAGTTACCATTCCATTACCTGTACAAATGACATGCTTGACATGCCTCTGGTTTATGGGAAAATGTGTTACTCTATTTTAACTGGTAGCAGAAATTATCCTTAGTCTCTGAGAGTCCTATTCTCCACATTGCTAAAATGTGTATTTCCACACTGGGAATGCCTCAGGACAACGCCTCAGGTCCCTGCAGACTCAGCAATGCAATGGGACCAGGGCCGTTCTTGGAGCAGCGTTGCAGTTATTGCCAGTAAATCTCAGCTCATAGGGTCTGGGCTTTTGGTGAACGTGCCTGAGGCACGGGAGTTTCCTCCTTGACTGTCAGCATGCCTTGCTCCCCCAGCTCCAGTGACCCACTGTGCACCTGCCTCGTGTCCACCAGAGCCCCTTGAGCAGCTCCTGCAGGGCTGTCCCCACGCTGGGGCTGTCCCTGGCACCTTCCCCCACTGCTGTCCCCACTCTCACAGCCGGTGCTGGCATCTGCATTTGGCATCAGCTCTGAGAGGGGTGGGCTCCTCTTTGGGACCAGACTGACTTGTGATCTGCAGTGAGGAGCCACCACGGTCGCACAAACCAGTCTTGGTTTCAATTTCATTTCCCTTTGGCACAAAGGGGAGTTTCTTAGTCCTGGAGATGCTTTTTTCCCCTCATTATTCTCTGTTAGCCAAACCCAAACCTGAAAAACAAGCTGACAAATTAAACAAGTTGTTTGTCTCCCATTGTCTAACACAGTGAAAACACTGATCTCCCAGGGGTCTGCGTGAGAGCACACA
This sequence comes from Peucedramus taeniatus, assembly GCA_013400575.1. NCBI lineage: Eukaryota > Metazoa > Chordata > Aves > Passeriformes > Fringillidae > Peucedramus > Peucedramus taeniatus. Next base: position 76,796 of record WBNO01010657.1, read on the forward strand.
ATCTGCAAAGCCCTGGCTGAGAATGTGTCCTGCTTCAATCAAATATTTATCCACTGGACACAAAAGTAACTCTCCAATGAGCAGTATTAATCCTCACAAACCTTTCCTTAGAAATGGCATGCTGGAAAGTTAATAATGTCATGGTTATTAAAATGACTGAACTTCTCTTTAATCATTAGGCCAAAGATGCTTATTAAAGTAAAAGGTGATTAGACTGCTAGGTGCATAATAATTAGACCCTAAAATGAATTAAAGTCTAATTTGTTGATTCCCCAAATGTAGTCTTTCAGTATTAAAAAAATTCCTTGTGTTTCTTCATGTTGAAGTCCCTATAATAATGTGATAGTGTTTTCTGGAAGAAAAATCTTTTTGGTTTTTTTACAAAATATGCTGAGTTGAAAAGCTAATTTTCTCAGCAAAATGTGTATGTACCCCTCAACCTTTGCCACTGTGCTCGAGATTTCCCAGGACAATATACTAACACGTGTAATATCACCAGATTGTAGGAGTATTCCGAATTTAATTATAGAAAATACAAAGAATCTCTTTGGTCTACACAAGCACGTAGATACTTGTATGTATTTACTGAAAAAGAGAAGTTTGTGCTTGCACACACAGACACATTTTAATGCACAAAGCAAGATTACTGATGTTTTCTGAGGGAAGTGGAAATGAGATGACAAATGTTATATTTAATATTATCTCTGGAGCTTCAAAACATTCAAAACAGTATTCAATAACTGGAATCTGCACTGTATTTAGTTAGATAGGCTTTGAGATACTCATGTGATACTGCTTTATGCTGTGCAGGCAGTAGTACCTGTCTGCAGATAATGCTTCAGGAGGAGCTGGAGATCAGCTCTGCAGGTGAAGGTGTTGATCTGGTGCTGAGATTGGGGCAGGGGAGCACATGGGACCAAGAGGTGCTGGAAAGGCACAAAGTGTCTTGGTGCCCAGTTCCTGGAAACACTGAAGCATTTTCGAGTTTCCATCCCATGATCAGTCCCATGTTCTCAATTAAAAATTGAAAGCATTTTTATGCTTTTGTGGCATTTGATTTAGGCAGAGCACAGAGATCTAAGATAGTCTCTTCCTGCCCATAGCTGCTTTAGGTATTGAAATAACCATGGGACAATAGCTGAACCTGTTGACTGAAGAGCAGTTCTCAAACATCCTGTTTTCTTGGTGGAACCAGTGCAATTATATATCCTTTTTTCACCAGTCAAAAGTGATGATGAAGATGGAGATGTTAAGCCCACCAAAGGCCAAGTAACCCAAGGAAAAGGAAGCGATGATGGGAAGGACCCAAGAAGACCCAAACGACCAAGGACAATTCTTACTACACAGCAGAGACGAGCATTCAAAGCATCCTTTGAAGTCTCTTCTAAGCCCTGCAGAAAGGTAGGTGCTTCAGCAGGGACCAAGTCAGCCCTGACACCAGGCCACAGCCACAGCCAGCCCTGCCCCTTCCTGGGGCAATAGCAGCTCTCCTGGGGTGAAAGCAGAGTGCTCTTTTTGCACAGAATTCTTAAGCAGAGTGCTCTTTTTGCACAGAATTCTTTTATGGGTAAAATTTAGTGTCATTTTCCTCAGCTCAGACTCTTTGTTCAGTAGTTACAGAACTGGTAGCGCCATCAGGGGCAGAACTTGAAAACACTATGTAAAAATATGATGAATTTTTAAAAGTAATTCCATACATGCAGTTTTTGCTTTGAGTACAAACGTCCCTCCTAAGAGAACTGATTAGTGTTTTTTTGGTTTGGGTTTTTTTTTTTTGGTTTTTTTTTTTTTTAACTTATGAAATATTGCATCATTAAGCATTTCCTCCTGCAGGTCAGAGAAACATTGGCAGCTGAAACAGGGCTCAGCGTGCGAGTCGTCCAAGTCTGGTTTCAAAACCAAAGAGCCAAGGTAGGCTGTTTGTCATATTCTCAAAAGTCAAATGCAGGCTGTGCCTCAACATGGGCTCTTGCCCTGGATGCAGCTCACACTGCAGAAGTCCCACAGTGAGCTCTGCATGTTCTGCCTGCTCTGCTCTCTACATCCACACTAGAAAGACAACTTCCAAACACAGACATTAAATTCACATGCTCAAAGCAGCTCAGAGTTGGGAGTAAATTTTGCATGCAAATCTGAACTGGAAACTGAAATGTTTAAGCTTAGAATTGAAACTGAACCCACAACAGCATGTACATAAGTATAAATGGTCTGTGTTAACTGATTGCAGAGAGTTTTGTAAAGAAAAAATTGTTGCATTTGGAGCTGCGAGATTGCTCTGTTCTTCTGGTTTTTTCAGATGAAAAAGCTAGCACGAAGGCACCAACAGCAGCAGGAGCAACAGAACTCGCAGCGACTAGGACAAGGTAGGGGGTTTGTGACAAAGCAAAGTGAGAATCTGCAGCTGTCTGGGAGTGCCATTCCCACATGATGCTTTAGTGCAGTGATCCAGGTCTGTGGGTGACGTGTGCCATCAGCAGTGGAGGGACACAAAGGTGTCCCTGAGTGCCCACGCCAGGTTACCCCAGTTCTCCTGGCGAGAGCAGACCCAGAGGTGCTCATGCAGAAGCTGTTACCTCCTTTCTAGTGGAAATGTGCCATGGGGAGTGTCTGCACTGGAGGAAATCTTGGTTTGTTTTCTTCTGCAGCAAGGGGCACAGTGCTCAGCTGGGAATCTGCACAGGCATCAGTATTACTGCCCCAGCCAGGGCATGGAGAGCCCCTCCTGTGCCCCCACAAGTGCCTGGAGCCTGGGGCAGGCACTGCAGAGAGGCACTGGGACTTGCTCTGCTGCTCTCTGGGTACTCTTGAGTATCTCCAGCTCCCAAGACCTTGCAGCCTCAAATCCTCCACTTTACCCAGAGCAGAAAAACTGGGACCAGCAGAAGTTAGAGAATAACTGGGCTCTCTCAGACAGAATATACAGACTTTGTGAGGAGAGGGTCCAGGACCTAGGAGCTCCAGGAATTATGTAGAAATTACAAGTCTTTCAGCTTATTGCTCAAGGCTCTACGCTCAGACAAAATCTGGAAACTTTCTCTGACTGACAGGACACCCCTGACTGCTGTGGTTCATTGTTGCCACTGACTGTGCCCTGTTCCCCAGCAGTGACTGTTCCTCCTCTTTGCTTTGCAGAAGTAATGTCCAACCGAATGGAAGGGATGATGACATCTTACACACCACTTGCACCACCACAGCAGCAGATTGTAGCAATGGAGCAAAGCAGTTATGGCACAGACCCATTTCAGCAGGGTCTTACCCCTCCACAAATGCCAGGCGACCACATGAACCCCTATGGTAAGGCATGCCTCATTCTGCCACATCCCAAGTAGCTGGGTCTGTGTGCTGCATCACACACCACAGGGGCAGCAGCTTTACTGGCTTTTAGAATATTTTTTCTGGGATTTGTACAAGTCAGTTTTATGTGTGTATTTTCTTGTACACATAAGGGGGTAGAACAGAGCTCATCTCAGGCTCTGGACACCTTTCAGAACTATTTCACAGTATAATTCTGATAAATGATAAGCAAGCAACATCACCTCTCCAAGCTCCACTTTTTTAAACCACTGTCCAAGACACTGAAAAATAAACAGTACCAAATTCTAGCTCCCTCACAAATTTTTCCTTTTTTCTTAGAAGCTTTGAGGAAAAAGTGCCTTCAATAAAGAGAAGTAATCTATTCATTACAAAATGAATAAGCAGCCCTGTAAGACCACTCAGATTGGATGCGTGGATTTGTTAAAGAACAGTTCTTGAGCTACTAAGAGATGGGTTACCACAGGACATTTCTCCTGCATAGTTTTATTCTCTGTCCCCAATCAAGATGACGGTTTGCTTTCACGATTGCTTGACCCCACATCAAACGCATTACAAGCACTAAATGCTCAGTTATTGGTTCTGGACTATTGCAGTGTGGCATTTAAAAAGCATGCCAGAGGATTTTTCAGACTGTTCCCCACAAGGGCCTGTTTCAGACTCCCTGCTGCTGACCAGGAGCACTTCACTGTAGAGGCTCACATGCGCATCACTGTCCCGAGCACAGCGTGCACAGGCCAACAGGAAATCTGCTCTGGGCCTGTGTCATTTCTTTGGCCACTGAGACAAGTCCATGGTGCACACCAGGAAGTTTGGGTGGTCCTGTAAGGAGCTGAGGACATATGAAGTGCCCTCGAGCATTAGGTGGCTTGTGGTTTTGCTGGTTTGCTTGGCTTTCTGAGTTAAACTCCTTGGGAAGCAGGTTCTGTGCTCCAAAAGGGGTGCAGGGGGTGGCACAAAGCCCTTTTGAATGAGTGTGTGAGGAAAAAGAACCAGACTAACACTTTCGCAGAGCTCCCAGGACTTGAGCTAGAGCTTTTTCTGGTACCCTCAGTGTTGAAGTAAGCTGAAATCTTAGTTGCTAAGGGAAATAAAAGGTGCTGTTCCAAACCAGCCCTAAAAGAGTGGAATTTTCTGAAAGGAGAGCATGTTCACAACTGTAGCTCACTTGAGGCCAGGGAAACTAGGTCTCTTCCTGGGTCCTGTCACACTGGTGGAACTTTTGCCTTGTGTGTATATGAAGACCAGTACGATTATGGCTCTTAGACCACGCTTCCCTGTCATGGGCACTCTGGCTTCACCTTTCCTGGCAGTCCTGGTGCTCCCCTGAGTGCTGGAGCCCATGGAAAAGCTGCTCTCCCCAGCACCGCTTGCTCCCGTTGTCAGCCAGGCTCTGTTTTGTGCTGCTGACTGAAACTGAAATTAAATCCTGGCAGGTTTGGGCGCAGTGCTGCCAGCGGAGCCCTGTGGGTTGATTTCAAGCCCTCCTCCTTGCGGGTCAGACCCTGTAGGTTAGCATGTGAGCACAGAGGCAGGAGTGTCCCCGTTTGCTGCAGCGTGCATCCGTGTGTGCTGTGTCCTCCCCTGGCTGAGCAGCACCCAGCCTAACGTGTGCATTTCATTTGCAGGAAACGACTCCATTTTTCATGATATCGACAGTGATACCTCTTTAACTAGCTTGAGCGACTGTTTTCTTGCCTCTTCCGAAGTTAACTCCATGCAGGCTAGAGTAGGAAATCCCATTGACAGGCTGTACTCTATGCAGAGCTCCTATTTCGCCTCATGAAAATAAAGAAAACTAACAGCCGGCGTGTGTTTAGCCAGTGACTTTTCCAGTGCAGACTCTACAGCCATATGTTGCCCAGCTCTTCCTTCACAGTGACTCTGCTGCCTCTGGACTGCAAAGAGCATTTTTTTTAGGAAGACTGTCTCTGTTTGCATATATGTGTATGTATGTATATATATTTTAATACCTACATGCATACATGCATATATAGAGAGACAAAACACATCCACCCGTCCCATCCCCTTGATTCCCAGCTGGCGCCAGACCACGAGACAAGCACGGAAGGAACAGAAGAACCTGCTCGTCCTCAGCCTTTGATCTGGTTTGGTTTGAGCTCATCATCTTAAAAGAAGTGGATTTTGTGGAAAGCTAGACCTTTTCCTCCTCTCTCTTCTCCTTTCTTTTGGATGTCTAAACTTTTTTTTTTTAGCCACTGATACTGACATCAGTCAACCATATGACAAATAAATCAAAGAAACTGGAGATTCCTCCTTTTCTTACTGCATGATTCATACTATGTTGTGGATAAATTGCCATTTGAACTGTGAGAAGTTAATGTAAATGTGACGTTCAACATTTGTTTCCTTTCTACACTTTTTCTACATAACCTAGATCTGCTCATTAGTTTATAGCCCTTATGCATATGATACTGAGGAAACTGGTTAACAGTATTTGTGGAGAAAGCCAATGATTTCAGAGTAAGAAAGGTCTATGACCCTGGAGAGGAGATGCATGTTAGGGGCAGAGGCATTTAGGTTAGTATTGATCTTAAATAATTAAAACTAAAGGTGCTTACAAGACAGATTTATTTAATTTTTTCTGAAGTGTGAGATTAAAATATTTACCTTTGTTTGTAAGTATTGCAGTGCCAAATTTCAAGTCTAGACCATGATTGGCAAAGAAGTGTTTTTCATTCTGTTCTGTTTATTTGTTTTGCATGAGGCATAAATGTGCTGTTCTCTACTGTCCATCTGGAATAATTAAGCACTCCTTTAGTTACCTTGCCTCAGCAAGAATCAAGGATACACAGTTCTAGCCTGAAACACCAGAAGTCCTGAAATGTGCACCAGCCAGGAACAGGAAACTATGAAAGAAATTACGATGGGAAGTTCAGGTATGTTGAGCTGAAATTTCAGCATGGCCTGCCAATCCCCCCGTGCCAGCTGTCCTGGCTGAGGTGCCAGCTGTCCTGTCCTGGCTGAGGTGCCAGCTGTCCTGTCCTGGCTGTGGTGCCAGCTGTCCTGTCCTGGCTGAGGTGCCAGCTTTCTGATCAGTGCAAGCCCTGCAAGAACAGCGACGCCAACGGAAGGGGTGACCCAGCTGAAGTCTGTCTCTGATGCTGAAGTTTGGGCATATGTCATATAGATTTTTGTAGGGCATAAAATATCAGAAATAATAATAGTATAGCTATAAATATTGCCTGGTGATAATTATAATGTGGAGAAGCAGACAAGTACAGTCATGGCTCTCAGTAGAGAAAAACTTCATGGGGAATATTTGCCAGGGTAATATCAGTAATTATAGGGTGTGTTCAAAATAGAGCTCATGGGGAAAGATTGGCAGGATAGGCACTTTCTTAAATAAATACCTTTAATATATTGACCATAATAGCTGAAAAACAAGTCCAAAGCTTTGGTTAATCTAACTCCCCCAGGCTGAGGGCTGGTAGCAGGCCAGCCTCGCAGTGTCCCTGTGGGGCTCAGCATCCTCCCTGGGAGCGTGGCTCTGCCACGGAGGGGGAGGCAGAGCAGGACCCCTGCAGCCTCAGCCCCGGGGAGGGAGCAGCCCTGCCGGGGGAGCCCTCAAGGGCCGATGGGGACAGGCCCTCCTGGCGCAGCGGGCACGGTGGGAAGGCAGGGAAAGCACCATGCTCCCCAGCAGGGAAGTGTGGACTGACAGGCCGGAGGCTTCGTGAGAAAGCCAAGTTTCATCTGCAGTGCAAGTGTGGAGGTTCTCACTCTGGAGATGAGGAGAGCACCGTGGATGAGGCTGTGTGTGTGTCTGTGTGTCCACGTGTGTCTGTGTGTGCATGTACATGTGTGTGTGTGTGTGCCTGTGTGTCTGTGTGTGCCTGTGTGTGTGTGTACATGTGTCTGTGTGCCTGTGTGTCTGTGTGTCCGTGTCTGTCCGTGTGTCTGTGTGTCCGTGTGTGTCTGTGTGTCCCTGTGTGTGTGTGTCTGTCCGTGTGCCTGTGTGTCCCTGTGTCTGTGTGTCCGTGTGCCTGTGTGTCTGTCCGTGTGTCCCTGTGTCCGTGTGTCTGTCCGTGTGTCCGTGTGTCTCTGTGTCCGTGTGTCTGTCCGTGTGTCCGTGTGTCTCTGTGTCCGTGTGTCTGTCCGTGTGTCCGTGTGTCTCTGTGTCCGTGTGTCTGTCCATGTGTCCGTGTGTCTGTCCGTCTGTCCATGTGTCCGTGTGCCTGCGTGTCCCTGTGTCTGTCCGTGTGTCC
>WBNO01010657.1:84623-164778 GCA_013400575.1 Peucedramus taeniatus
GTGTGTCCCTGAGTGTGTCCATGTTTCCCTTAGTGTGTCCGTGTGTCCCTGAGTGTGTCCGCGTGTCCCTGAGTGTGTCCGTGTGCCCGCGTGTCCCTTAGTGTGTCCGCGTGTCCCTGAGTGTGCCCGCGTGTCCCTGAGTGTGTCCGTGTTTCCCTCAGTGTGTCCATGTGTCCCTGAGTGTGTCCGTGTGTCCCTGAGTGTGTCCGTGTGTCCCTGAGTGTGAGCAGGCCGTGCAGGGGGCAGAGCTCAGCCCGGGGCCCGCCCTGCACTGCCGGGGGTGCAGAGCCCCGAGTGCCGCACCCAGCCTGGGTCAGGAAAGGGACGGGTGGCTCTGCGAGGGTCCAGGGGACATTCCTGCCCCTGTCCCTGCCCCTGTCCCTGCCCTGACTGCTGCCATCCCCAGGAAGGTGGGTCTGTTGGGTCCATACGCTTTGCCTAGTGACCATTCCCTGCTTTCTGGCAAGGATGTGGTTTCAACTGAGCATTGTGAGCCCCTGGATATATTTTGAAATTGAAAGGGTTTTCTTTTCTTACCCATCCCGTTCAAGTATTTTTCCCTTTCCTTGTGTATCAAAATAAATAACAATTTCCTTTCTCTCTGCACGATAGCAAACATCTATAAAGAACTCAGGTGATCCTCACTGCTTGCAGGGCAGAAGCAAGCAGGTTTCATATGGCACATGTAAACATGTCATTTGTCACCACCGATCTCAAAGGATTCATCGTTTCCCTCTTCTCCCCTCTGCTGTGCTACTTCACAGTCATAGAAAAGCCTCTCAGATGCATCAGTTTGTAGACTCCTCACACAAGCACAGCCTTGCTTCATATCTCATTACTGGCAGGATCAAAATGGCATTTTTGGTGTTTACAGGGACTTGCATGAGAACTATAACATGACCTACAGTTTGGAGAACTGCCTTGTCCCAACTCTACCTCTGCATCTGGGATGGATGTTGAAAAATAATCCATCTCCAAGGAAAAAATCAGACATCCCATTTTATAGCTGAAGTATAGTTCATTGCTGATTTTTTGGATGACTGTTTGCCACCTTTTCTTCTCATGCTTGTACATACTATCTCCTCTCCTTTGGTGTGTCGTATGATGATGCCTTAGCTGTTTGTTGCCCCATGTTCTGCCACCTTTGGAGCCACATACACGCACACATTCAGGCCCTTGGCATGTGTAACATTTTCCATGCCATGGTGGACTGCTGGTCCAGGGAAGGAATGCATAGGCAAGGATTTCCAGTGGGCCTGCAATAGCTGGCAAAGGCCAAAGTTCATTAAAGCAAAATAAATGTCACTTTCTTTTTGTGGAATAAATTATCCTACTGGAGTGTGATCATTGTGGTTTTAACCTGGGACCTTGCAGTAAAAGATTATACAGCAACCTCTGACCTCTTTGATTTCTGCTTTACTCTTGTGTTGTCAAGGGAATGTCCCCGATCAGGTGAAAGTAAAATGTTTAATGGGCCATATCACAGTAATACCTTACATTGAGTCAAATTGATAAACTCTTGCCAAAAATTCTTAGCATCTGGCATTTCCACGGAAACCACAAACAATGATTGCACATATGGGAGCTCAAAGGCTAGAGGTCATGACAGCAGTTTATTACATGCACCTTACAGTGATCATTTTCCCTAGGAAATTAACCCCTCTCTAACAGAGATGCATCAAGTGAGCTCTTCACAGTGTTTCCATCAAATTGTTTTGGCTAATCAAGGAATACGTGTGCAGTTAAAGTGGTGACAAGATGCAATTAAGTAAAAGATGATTGATTAGGTTTCAGTGTGCTTCATAATGTATAAAAAAGATGATTGTGAGATCAGAGTGAATATGCTGGGTACGAGCTCAGAGGTCCTTCTTGTGCAGCTGCAGGTGTGTGATGGTGGCAGGGAGTTCCCAGCACCCTGAGCAGTTTCTGAGCTGCCTGCTGCTGGGTCCAGCTGGGCTCTGGGAGGGGCAGCACCTTCCCTTGGTGTGTCTGGCTGCTGAGGGCACAGCTCTGGCTGTGCTCTGCTGTTGCAGACCCTCCTCATCACTGCACTGCGGGGCAGCCCCTGGGGCTGGTGGCAGGCATTTCACACTCACAATATTGAAGACAATTATGTTCCTGTAAATAAATGGTGGTGGTTACCCTCACTTATATTGAAACATCATCCTGGGTATTTTGATCTCCTTCTCTTCTTTAAACTCTGTCATCAGAAACATCCAGATCACTTGGCCCAGCTGCAGCTCACCATGCCTGAGATGTGGCTCGTGTTAAGTCACACGGTGGCTGCTGAGTGGATTTTTCAAGTCCACCCTGCAGAACTCAGATGATCATTACCAGGTCCTTTGAAGGGTCACTGCTCAGCCTCCTCGCTGTGCATCGTGCCATGGGGAAGGTCCTTCATGCCAGCAAACCTTCCAGAGGTGATGTGAACCCACTTCCCTCTTCCTACTGTGCTCAGGACTCCCTTCCAGTTTCCTTAAGGGTCTGAGGTGTATCCCAAGGCACTGCCCCAGGTACTCCAGTGAACCCAGCTCTGGGATGCTGCTGGGATGCTGCAAGCTGGGCTTTACAAGAGCACCTCTGTGAACCTTGTCATAAGAACTCTGGTTCTCTCTGAAAGTCACTAGAAATGAACAGCAGAATCATGAGGAAGGGAAGGATTGTCACGAGCTGGAGCTGGGTCACAGCAGTGAAAGGACAGAGGCAGCTGAAGCACAGCATGGCTGTAGGAGCTGCAGCCACAGTACCCAGAGTCTCAGTGCTTTGGATCTGCTTCACACAGCCCCACCTCGCCCCCCATGTGTGCCAGTGGCTGCTCCCCAGCGTGCAGGTCCCTCCAGAGCCCCCTCGATGGCCGAGGGGCACGGGGCAGCCACCAGGCCAGCCCTTCAGGCACCTGTGCTCCTTGCTTAGGGACACGCTTGGGCATCTGCTCGCCTGAAGTCTTGGGGCTCTGGTGGTCTCTCAACACGGCCTTGCTCCCCTGAGGCTGATCTGACTGTGCTGGGGGCTGCTTCCCTCCTGCTGGCTGCAGCCTGGCTCACCTTGGCTCGCTGCACTCTGCTTCTGTTCAGCAGCAGCTGTCAAGGGGCTGCCAGATACTTTGCATTGGGAACTCTGTTTTTAGGTGAACACCCTATTTTTTAGCTGTGTATGGCTGTATTACTTGTATATTTATATATTCTGTATTTATGTTATCGAAATGTAGTATTTTGTAGCTGTCTGTTACAATTTGTTTAACTTGTAAAAAATATGACTGTGCTCTCTCAAACTTAAGCAGCTCCTTTCACTGTAGATTCGCTGCTCCCTTCCCTCCGTGTTGGAAACAAACTACCATAATGTATGTAGATTGGATTTTTTTTTTAATTTAATTATTTGTCATTATTAAATTATTTATTAGTGTTTTTAATTTTCATTTCACTTCAGTTTTTTTTCCTGCCACCATTGCTGGCAGCTAAGATCCATGTTTCTCATGCACCATGTTCCTTCCCACGTGCATGAGCACGTGCACACACACACACACACACAAAGAGTATAAACAAAAACAGAAAAAGAAAAATGCGAGAGAGATTACACTTCAGTATATTTGTAAATAAAAGCAACCTGTAAACTAAGCAGGACTTTCTTTCAGAGTGGGTTCTTTCTTTGCTTTTGCAGACTGAGAGTGTGTTCTCTGTGTCCTGGGGCTGGCACCAGTGTTCCTGCAGGCAGGAGAGCCCAGGGGCAGCTGGGCACTGCCTCCATGGGTTTAGTGTGGAACTGGAGCCCAGGGATAGCTGGGCACTGCCTCCATGGGTTTAGTGTGGTGGAACAGGAGCCCAGGGGCAGCTGGGCACTGCCTCCATGGGTTTAGTGTGGAACTGGAGGAGCCCAGGGATAGCTGGGCACTGCCTCCATGGGTTTAGTGTGGTGGAACAGGAGCCCAGGGATAGCTGGGCACTGCCTCCGTGGGTTTAGTGTGGTGGAACAGGAGCCCAGGGATAGCTGGGCACTGCCTCCATGGGTTTAGTGTGGAACTGGAGCCCAGGGATAGCTGGGCACTGCCTCCATGGGTTTAGTGTGGTGGAACAGGAGCCCAGGGATAGCTGGGCACTGCCTCCATGGGTTTAGTGTGGAACTGGAGCCCAGGGATAGCTGGGCACTGCCTCCATGGGTTTAGTGTGGTGGAACAGGAGCCCAGGCTGCCTGGTGGAGGGACACAGCAAGACTGATGGCAGAGGCTACTCTTGCTCTGGTTTTTGGCCTCTGAAGGTTGAGAGCTGTTCTGTAGGGTTGCACATCCTGGCTTCTCCAGCTGGCTGGCCAGACACAGGGAGCCAGCCCAAACCCAGCCCCAGCAGAGGAGCTGCTCTGTGGTGATTTCAGAGACCAAATGTGATCTTTCCTGTACAAAGAACATGCAAGGGCAGCCTCATGCTAAAGCAGACAAAGTGTGTAAGCATTAGCAATGGATTATAAAGTATCCATCTAGTAATGGCAAAGTTGAGACTAATGTAAAACGATAGATCCTTGCTGGTGTCTCTTGGGCCATGTAAACACAAACATGGAACCTCAGCTGAGGTTTGGTCTGGTCATACCTGATTACTCACTGCTGTTCCCTAGGTCCAGAAACACCCCATTTCTTTTCTATGCTTTGGACATCAAATCCCAATTTCTATTTTTTAATAAAAAATCAAAGCATGCAGTTTTACAGATAACCTAGTACCACTAAAATGGGACAGCCCCATTCCCACCCTCCCATGCCACTCCAGCACATCCCTGCAGCCCTTGTGCAGTAAGGTGGCTTCACCTGCCTGGAGCAGCAGCCCATTGCCAGCTTGCCCAGCAGTGAGGACAGGGTGAATCCCAGGGCAGGCTGCTGGCACCAAGCCTCCCCCAGGGCTGTTTGCAAAGTCACCACAAAGGGCACAACACATCAAGAGGCGCCATCTCAGTGACATCATCAAAATCAGTTCAAAAGTTTCCCCCCCTGTTTTGTTCTTAAAGATCCACAGTAACTGCTGAGCACAGATCTCCCTGCTCAAACTCTCCCCAAGGTAAGGGAGGAGGCACAGCCCCGGGTCCCACCCAGATCAATAAAGCCTTTCTGCTCCTAGTTTCATTCCCTCCTGCTTTCCAGCTCCAAACTGCATCATCCTGTCCCTCTCACATTGGTTATTGGTGGAATGTCACTGAGGAAAAACGAATTGCCATTAGCAATTGGATTCACCTAAGTCAGAATTAGCTACTCAAATATTCATGCTCTGTGTGTATCTAATATTCATGAAGGAAGAATTAGAGTTGCCTGTAGCCATTTTTGAATCTCCCCCCAAAAATAGGTGAAAGGGATCACAAAAAAAGGGAGGAAAAAAAAAGATGAATACATTTGGGGCTTGGTGTTGTGCATTGTTTGTGTTCTGTTTCTCTTTGGTGTCAGTGAGACAGAATGGAGACTGATTTATGTGCCACAGCTGTAGCAAACAAAAGAAGAAGAGACCAGGGAAATGGCTAGAGGTAAAAATGCCAGTGCAAGGGGCTGAAGGCCTGCACCTGGGGACTGCTTCCCATGCAGCCTCCCCCGCCTCGGAGCACCTTGTAAAATCAGATTATCTGCTGGACACAGGAGTTCAAACAGCCCTTCAAAAGATTTGTCTTAATAATTGCTGCCTTATCTTAACTTCTGGTTTTTTATCAGCCAAACTGCTGCTGGGAGGCAGATCCTGAGGATAAGGTTCTGTCACTCTTAATTATTATTACCTCTTATAATGAAAACACATTTGTTCATCCTCCCGTGCACTTGGAAGTGGTGTAACAAATGAATGTCTAGTGTTTTATCAGTAATTTTAATAACATAAAAAAACTATTATGAATATGGCCCCACTGTATAAATGATTGTACATCAAATGCTATGAAATAGATGGCCTACTTGCTTCTCATTTATTTATATTCAAATATAAACCAATTACTCAGTAAGAATGAAACACATTTTTATGTCCTCAACCGTTCCTTCCTGAAAACCAAATTTTGCAGTTAAGATGCTGTAGGGCTATTTTCCATCACAGAAAGAACATGATAATTAGCCCCAGAACCAGCAGGTACATTCTGAAATGAGGTGATAGAAATGCTATTTCTTTGTTTACTTTTGATGGGAAAATGAAACAATTCTCTCTGAAAGCTTACTAATGAATTTGGCCTGCAGTATTTGTCAAAGCCACAGCCACCATTTGCAGTCTTCAGCTGTTTTTTCTCATACTTCAAGAACTAAATGTGAATTGCTTGGATGAAGTGATAGCACGGTGTCAGCTGTGTGTGCAAAGACCTTAAATTCAGGAATGATCTGCACATCTCCTGGGCCTGCAGCTCCTTGCAGGGTCTGATGGGTCTCCCCAGCCATGGCCAGGGCTGGATGCTTTTGTCACAGAATTTCAGCGTGGCTCTTGCAGCATCACCTGGTGAGCAAGGCCCAGTATTGGACATGGCCAAAGCTGCACCCCAAACCACACAGAAAATAAAAGTGAAGAATTATATAAAGTGTGACATGAACTAGAGCAATGCACATTTCACTGCTCTGAATGATGACAGTCTTTGCTCTGCTGTCTGCATTAACACTAACAATATCTTGACCTTTAGTTAGCAATAGGGCATCACATTCTCTCATCTTTAGCCAAAATGTGGAAATCAGATGATATTTTTGTATGCCTATGGGATGATGCAGGGATCTAACACATCATCTGCTCACTGCAAAAGCTTCTTGCCATTCCTTGTGCTGACTGACTGGCAGAGAAGACAGATCCAGCTCCCAGAAGCAGCAAGTAATGAGGGTTTGATCAGACCCTGGCATAGTCAGATGATGTCCAAAGCAAAAAGGATTCTGTAAGGCAGGCAGATAAAAGCAATGTTTTTATGGCAAGCCTTTGGCAGCTGACAGGAGGGAATGGAGCTGTACATAAAGCACAAGAGCCTGGCTCAAACCTCTCATGTCATCCATCAGTGACAGAAATTTTTGTCATTGTCATGTTTTTCTGTGTTCCTCCCCTTCCAAACAAATCTTTCCATATGCTGTGATATTTCACTTTAAAACAGGCTGAGGTAGGCTTCACTTGGTTTTTTCAGAGTTGAGCCACTTTTCTATTCCAATTACTGTGGAAAAAGGCAGATCACTGAAGGGTTCCTCAGAGCTTTCTACCTGAAAAAAAAAAAATCAACCTCATTTGGAGCTCAACACAGCTCTTCCCCGAATTATTTGTAGCTCTTTTGCTGCTTCAGTTCAGTGTTCAAGACAATGTTTTGTCACGCTGCCTCCTCCCCTGAGGTGATGGGGCCCAGGGAACACATGCAGGGGGCTGGAAATGAGGAAGGTGAGGGAGACCTGGTCCACAGAGGAGCAGAACTGAGCATGCATTGATGCCCACCTCTGTTCACAGCATTTGGGGCTGAGCCTGGGGAGAGCACCTCTCTGCTTTGTGACCCTGGCTGTGACCAGACAACGACCCTTTGAGCCATGAACTTCTCTGACCCAGCTCTGGGGACAAGTCCTGTCCATCGGGTGGGACAGGGACCTTTCCCCAGAGCAGGGGGAAGGCACAGGCTGCTGCTCTGGCTCTGCCACTGCAGCAAGGATGTGTGCCCAGAGGTTTGCGGTTTTCTGGAAGATGCTTCACAGTGAGCCATCTGTATTATTAAAATGAGGGACATGCGATATGAAATGCCTTTTCCTTCTGAACAGCCATTCTGTAATCACCTGCTCTCTCCCCTGAGCATCTCAGGGGTGGTGAGCAATGGTTGGGAGCTGCACACCCGCCAAGGTCTCCCCACCAATCCCTCCGGGTACCGGCGCCTCGCAGGGAGGCTTAATTTGTTCCTTTGTTCAACTGGTCGCGAGTAAACTGGTGTCCAGCAGCACACAATGAGTTAGTCCTGATCAGGTTACCAGAGATCCGTCCCAGCTGGGCACCCCATCACACCTGTGTTGTCAGATTAGTGGCGATAAGGAGCCGCTGATAAGCCTTGCACTGAAGGGCTCTTAGGGAACTCTGAGCATTCCTTGATCTTTCTTTACACTTCAGCACTATGAGGAAACCTTTTGTTTTAGGACTGAGAAAACAGGTAATTATACTCCCAGTGGCAACCATCCTTCCTGCAGGACACAGCAGCATACTGAAGGAGGCAAAATACATCTGACCAAAACCAACTAATTACGCAGCCCTGGATAAGTTAAATTCTTTTTTTCACTTCTATAAAGAGGGAGAAGCCCCCAGGCTGTGCCCAGGCAGAAAGAAACGAAAGCGTGTGGGAAGGCAGGCTGCTCGCAGGCTGGCAGCTCCGGGGATGCTCCGGGGCTGCGGCTTCTCGGGGGCTGCAGCCTGGGTCCCAAAGCGCACCGGGCAGGCTGTTCCTGCCTGGTTTCGGTGCCAGCCGACCGGAGCAGAAAGCTGGCTCCCCTCTGCCGGCCGTGGCCGATCCCCCGGGCTGCCCCGGCCGGGGTCGGTGCAGCAGCAGCCGCAGCCCCTGCCTGTCCCCGTGCTGCCGAGGGAGGGTTTGTGTGTCGGGCCGTCCCCAGACTCCCAGAAACACTTCCCCTGCCGCAGCAGCCGCCAGTTAAAACCAGGCAGGTGAGAGATGAACGCTTTTGGCCAGGAGCGAGGGGCTGCGTGCTGCAGTGCTGGCAAGGACCGCAGCCAGCACGCCAGAGTCGGACCCACCCCAATTTCTAATTGCTGCCGTGATGCAAGCAGCAGCTCCCGGGACTGCGGCTCGTCACAGGAGGACCAACTGCCTGGAGCCCGGTAAGCTGACAGCTGAACTCCATTTCTGTGAGACTAATGCATTTTTAATGACTAATGGCTAATAACGAATCAATAATGCCATAAAAAACCCTAATAAATAATTAGATTTCAATTAATAGATAAGTTATGAATAATTAAGTACTAATTTTAATTATATTTGTAGCAAAAAAATACTAGTTTCTTCACTTTCTTAATTTCTGAAACTTTCTTGAGGCCTTTCAAGTACAGAAGATTCCTCTAAGACAACTAGAACATGCATGAAAAAGAACAGGCTTTTGAAATCTAATCTTCTCCTGCTTAAAATAGAGGTAGTGCTGGGCTGTTGACAGTAGGTCTCTGAAGACTTTCAATATACTTTTTATTCTGTGAGTCTGGCACCACATAGGAAATTAATTCAGTGACAATATTTTCATTAGATTATAACCCAAGTTCTCAATCTTAGGCACATTTGTATGCTTGTAATACATTCTAATTACTTGTAAAGAATAAGTCTGTGTGCTGGTTGGCTTATTGAATATATTAAATTAATGAATAAATAAATTTGTCTCCATGCTGGGAACACCACTTGACATCAAAGCTTGCTGCAGAAGGAACCAGAAATGCACTTGGTTGTGGTTTTGATAAACAACATGACTTGCATTGTAGGTGGACTTTTATGTCCCTCACAAGAGTGGTGAGTGAAAAAAGCATCTTTTATCCCCCAAAACAACAGAAATCAGTATGTGAAGAGACTGCTACTCTTTTCTTTTTTACTTTTGTTTTCTGTTAATGATGGCTCCTTATTGATTTGGTCAGGAGAATTGCTCTTGCTGGCTCAGCTCAACACCTCAAACTGTTTCCCAAGGATGGAGCTCTCAGGAGCACTCCAGTGCTTTCACATATTTTTAAGTTATGCCTGTAGGAAGGAAATAGCATGTACATGAATGAAAACAGTGATACTAGAAAAACATGTCAGATTTTAGTATCATGTAGTGTTTGCCCATGTTGTGGAGTTTTGTGTTTATCTTGTCATATTTCAGTAGGGAAAAAGAAGTTGTTCTTAGCGTGGAACAAAGTCATCAAAAGTGGGACTTCTTCTCTAAAGATGGGAAATCCAATATTTTTAAGACAGCTATTGAGCTGTCATGGTAGAAAGGACAAGCTTCTTTGTTTCCCCAGTGCAGAACTGTAAGAGGCTCATCTTGCCCCCTACCTCGTGGTTTGTTCATCAACTTGTTTGCATACTGAATTTTCTTTCCCTGGAATGATTTTCCTCTCTGGCCCATCAGAGAAAAAAGTGCAGGTCATGGCATGCAAGGAAGCCAACCTGGTGTTCTTGGAGCCAGTGCTGTTCCCTGCAGCTCCTTTCTCTGGACTGCTTGGGTTTGCAGCTAAATGCTTCTCATTTCTCAGAACAATTGCATCCCTTGCAAGCGTCAAATTTTCTGGTCAATGGCCTTCCAAAATCCCGAATGCAGAAGTTTCAGATCTTTTCCTGGTAGCAGGATCCCTTGACATTAGGAACTATGTCTCCAGAGGAGCTTAGTGAGGACATGGGGCAGAACACAAGGGATGCAATCTCTGAGTGAAAATGCAAGTGAGATTCAAGAGGTCAAAGAAAATTCCTGGATTCCTGGTGCTGGAAGGCTGCTTTTTCAGGCAAGGGACTCTGTGGCAAGGCTGGAGCAAGGAAAGGAAAATTTCTCCTCCAGCCTGTTGAAATCAGAGTCCACGGAACAAGACAATGTGGTTTTCAGTGCTGCTCAGGCTGCAGTGCTTTGTCAGAACCGTTCACCCACGTGAGAACACATCACCCTGTCAAGCTGCCAAGTGAAACTTGGGGTGATCGGCTGCGTAAGCGCTGGGAGCACAGGACAGAGCTGCCTTCGGCTACTTTCAATTACACACCCAATCCTTTTAAGACTTCTGAATATTTGGGAAGGGAGAATACGCAGAACTTGTTTGTTTACATCAGATTGTGCTGTGTTTTCAGGTTTCTTAACTGCTTTTGGAATATGTGAACACAGCCTGGCCCTTCCCCTTCCACATACCTGGCAGCTTTGTCAATGCAGCAAACGGATCCTCCCCAGGAGTAAGCAGCCGTGTCAGACTGATATTGTGCAGGGTTTCATCATTTCAACCAAGTGGGAACTGGAGCAGAGACAGGCACTAAGGAGCTGATGCTTTGCAAAGCAAGCTGTGGGTGCTGTGATGATTCAGGCAGCCACGGGGCACTGCTGAGCCTGGGCTGGGCGAGGAAGGTGGCAACCACTGGCAGAGCTCAGCCTTTCATCTTGTAGGTACTGCTGGAAGCGTGGCCAGGCTCTGCTGGACTCGGTGCTGGGCAGAGCAGATGGGAAGTGCACTCAGTTTCTCTCTGCCCTTTTGAGCCAGGTCAGCCACCCAGAGCTGGCAAAGCACCCAGCTGTCCCCGGGCACTGAGTCTCCCCAAAGGCTTGGCAGCCTGGCACCCTGCAGACAACACCAGGGAAGCTTGGCAGGAAGCTCTAAGCATTGCATCTTCTTCAGAACTGAAACGTTTTTTCGTGGCTTGGGATGCTCTCAGGATGGCCTGTCTGTGCAAGCAGCTTTTTTCCACAGGTGATTGCAAGTGAGGTCTTTTGGACCAGGAACTCACTGAAGTTGACAGCTTAGTTATTTTGAATTTATATACAGCTCTATGTTCAGCACCAGGGTGGTGCTCAGCCTGCCCTAATTAGCCCAAATTACCGTAGCTACAAGAAGCAGGAATTGATTCTCATGGTACCTTGCTTATCTCTACATGGAGCCACTGCAAAGACATGCCCCTGAGGGCATCACAGTAAATTTCTGAACCTTAATTCACATGTTCAAACTGTTATTCAAGCTTCCACACCAGAGATCTATTACTGCATTCAGTAATTTTCAACTTCTAACAAAGAACACTCTACCTTTCTTTTCTAATCTTCTACAAACATGTAGCAGCATTCAGCTGTTAGAAGCAGCACCCTGAAGAGCCAAGACACCACAACCCCCTCTAGATGACCAGGACTTCATAGCTCAGAGCTGCCTTGCCCCACGACAAGCCCACCCAGCCTTGCTTTGTCCCAGTGCTGCTTTTCCCTACCCTATTCTACTCACCCCCTCCCAAAGGAGCCACGCCAGGGGGGCAGGGAAGGCAGTGCTGCTCCTGCTCACAGTGCTAATGAACCAATGCCTCAATTAGCTGTAGGAGGAGAGTGGCCTTGGAGAACTGGAGCTGGTATCTGCAAGCCTGGAATATTTGTGTTTCTCTACCAAAAGTTACAATTACACCACAAGAAAAAAAACAAATCTCTGCAGAATAAGGCAATAAAACCAAACAGGTTTAGTCAAAGCAAAGGTAGTATTTTATTAATCATTATGATTTTGCTTTGTCAAACTTGATAACACTGGAGAAAAAAGGACTTTTTTATTGTAGTGAAAATGCAAACAGATTGGAAAGGAAAGCTAACTTTCTGACCACCGGGGAAAAAAAATCTGAAATTATTGGTTTTGAACTAAATGCACATGTGACTGATTAAAGCTTTCATAAATGAAAATACAATGGTAATATTACTATTTCAATACAACTGCAAAGTAAATACAAAGTTTACTTGACATGACATTTCTATGCAAATATTATTTTATTTCATATTTCTGAATTAAAACTAAGAATATCTGAATAAGACCTATTTTTCCTCAAAAGTGCTCTTGCAAAACTTCATTATGTTCCAGGTACCTGTTCTGATTTTCCTATAAATATAGGTTGACGTGTTTTATGTTTCTGAGCCCAGCATGGGTGTGGCATGAACAAGATCTTATATATGTGAAAATTCAAAGGTGTTTGTGGCTTTTCTTTCCCAGTGTTGCAGGAGAATCAGTCATTCCTTGCATACTTCAGGCTTCTCATCATTTGCCTTTCAGACTTGTTATAGCTGCTAACAGCATGAAAAATGAAGCATGAAGGAAAGCACAAGATTATGTTAAATGATGAGCATCATCCCTGAGGTGGGCAGATTTCACAGATATATCCTGTGTGACAGCAGCAGGCTGAGGAGAACCTGATTTTGAGTGACACGGAGTGCAGAGCGTTGTGAGTCGAGGATTCGTGCTGCAATCAAAAAAAGCCAGTGGGATAAAAGAGCTGCTCAGTGTCCACAGATGCCCATGAAGTGTGAAAGGCTCTGCAGGTGAGGCAGGCTCGGACAAGGTGCCCCATGTGCTCCACCTGTGAGCACCATGCCACGTGGCCAGTGCCAGGAAATGCCCGTGGGGGAGGAAAAGCTGGCACTGCCGGGCTCCAGGCAGCATTAATGATAGAATCTGCTGTGTCCCCAGGAGGAAAATGTCCCTCTCTCTTTGCCAGTCACACACTACATGGAGAGAAGGTCTCCTCACAGACTGGCTTTGACATGGCAAACACCAACACAGCCACTGCTCCTGGCAGCATTCCAGAGCAGGACTTTCACAAGGATTAACTGTTCCTGAACAATTTCTCCAATATAGAAGGTACAAATATTCTTTTCTTCCAATCAGTCATGCGGGTCTTTCTTGTACAAACACTGTGGCCAGCAAAGGGAAAATTTTGCCCTTGAGTTATGCAAAATGCCTTCAGTGCTCTCCTGTGGCCAGGTCCATGGGTGCTGATGGAGAGCAGGACTATGTTCCTCAGGGCACAGGGTCTCTCCAGCACTTTGTCCCTGCACACCTACTCTTGGGAAGAAAACCTGTACCACAGATCTTGTCCTTCTCTACAGAACCAGCAGCCAGAACTCAGCATGTCCCAGTTCACAACCCATGTTGGTGATGTTGGTCAGAAACCAACTGATGTTTCTTGTCTCTGTTAAAAATATTCATGTTGTCACCTGTGGTGGCCAGTGAAGGACATGGCAACTCCTAGACCCCCAGTCTGGTCTGGAACAGGGGTTCAGAGGTGTCATAATTTCTACCGTGGGAGTGTTTTTTGTCATTAACAGCACCTTGATTTTGCATCAGAGCTTGGTCCCCTGGTTTGCACTTCTCAGACTGTACATAAATATCACATATGCAGCAGTTCTATCAGAGATTTTTATGAATAGCTGCCATCGTAAATTGATACAAATCTCTAAATTTTTCTTTTATTTTGATTTCATGTTGATGTGGCTATCAAAGCTCTAACACATCAAAGCAAATGTTGTCTGTTATGATCAAAGTCCATAGGATTTCTAATGTAAACACCATCCAAAACCTGAAAGAAACATTATGAGAAGGATTAGTTTGGTTTCAGACAACTGAATTAGAAACAAAATTCCCATTGATATTCAGTAGCATTTTGGCAGGTAAGTCCTAGAAGCCCTCTGGAAATCCTGGACCAGGCCAGTGGGTGATGCACCCTTTCAGCACTGTGCTCAGTAATTTTATCCTCAAACAATTTTAGTTAGGGGCACTCCCAACATCTATCTCACAAATTACTGGTGGAGTCACATCCCCTGCAGCACTGCTAGGATATTGTATCATGCATCTTTTTTAGCTTATGACTGGAAAAGATAAGATCTGAAAAGAATTTGGTGGTGAGGTAGGTGATGAAATTCTGCTGCTGTGTTTGAATACATCAGGCAGGAATTGTTTTCAGTCCTGAATATGTATTTGATTTCCACAGGCTTCCAGGTGAGCCTCTTTTGCAGAGGGAGTACAAACACTGATATGCAGATAGAACACAATAACTATCAATAATCCAATGACACCTGAAAAATCAGGGAATACATTATTCCATAATAGTAGATGAACTAAGAGCCATTCATTTCTTTAACATTAGATGCCTGTATTGTCTCAAGCCTGGTTCATATGCATAGATAAATACAAGTTAAATCATCTCTTTCAGGATGCTTATCAGCCTCTGCTGCTCTTTGCACTGAAGGCATAATAACAGTCATAACAGCAGGGACAAGGGCAAGGACACCACTGCAGTTTTGACCTTTTCCCAGCTCCTTGGTGGTGATCTGGCAAGGGCATACTTTTATTTAATCTGCACCACTGGGCATTGTCCCTTTGATGTTAAGTGCAGATGTGAACACAGGCAGTTGCTTAGATGGATATGCAGAATAAGTGCAGTTTAGTCCCCACATATGATAAACTGGGAAAAGCAGCCAGCTGCTGTGACACTCTTGGTAGCAGTAGCTTTATGGAAACGAGGACACCAGGCAGTGATCTTCTGCAAGGCTCACTAAGTAAATTCTGGGAAGCAGGTAACCAGGTTAGGGCCTAATGAGACAAGCATAGATCACACAGGTTGTGCTGTGTCTTGCTGAGGCACAAGTGGGTAGTAGCAAATGGACAAGCTGGGATCTGCTTGCTGGCTCCCAAGCTGGGAGAAAGGTAACCACAAACACACAGAGAGTGGAAAAAATTATTCTATGCTTTTAGGGCACCTACATCAAACACATCAGGGAAGCAAAGTTCCAACACAGGAAAACAGAGAGCAGCACTACTTTCTGATCACTATTTTCTGATGGCTCATCTGCTTGCAGGTTAGTCAGACCTGCCTGTTCACTCCTGCATGGAGAGCAATCTGCCAGAGGAACTGCCAAATTATCCTGACACCTTACAGTAGGCAGCCTGTTACCTGCACGTGAAACAGGCTTTGCTTTGTGGAGAGGATCCCATCTGTAGAGCCCTTGCAGTGAGGCAGCACAGCTACTGTGACAGCCTCCTGCTACACCACCCTTGTGCTGCGGTGGGATGTGAGCTGAAACGTGCCTTTCTCATCCCTTTTATGTCACAATGCATCTGTATTTGTAGGCAGAAGCATTTTCCCTTTTTCCGTTTTACCTTACAATAAAGCAAAGCAAACAAAGAGGTATCAAGCCCCTGAACATCAAGGGGGAGAATACACACATATTCTCGGGCTGTCCAGGCTATAGACCCAGCACGGTGTGACACAGCAGACGCGGCTTCCCCATTGTCCGGGTGACCCCAGCTGAGCTGGGAGGAATGGCCCAGGGCGGGGGAGAGAAGGATCAGCTGTGGGCCTGATCCCAGCTGCACCAACCAGCTTTGTGACAGGCAATAAAGGGCCAAAGAAAAGACTTTTGTCCTTGATTGCAAGAGCGACGAACCTCCTCTCATTGGCAGGGATGACAATTAACCGCAGAGGATTCGTTCATTGTCTGGCACTCAAGATCTCCCAGCAGTTGTCCACTCTAGCATACTCAAATAATGGGCGGCACCTTGGTTTGGCTTTGTGTGCCTGTGCCAGACTGTCAGCCTGGAGGAGCCACTTGGCTGGGGCAGAGATCTCACCG
The DNA here is from genome assembly GCA_013400575.1 of Peucedramus taeniatus. NCBI lineage: Eukaryota > Metazoa > Chordata > Aves > Passeriformes > Fringillidae > Peucedramus > Peucedramus taeniatus. Next base: position 100,648 of record WBNO01010657.1, read on the forward strand.
AGACACGGCTGTGGCAGAGAAAATGTATGAAAAACATTGCCAGGCCAGGCTGAAGAGTGAAGGGAGGTCTCCTTCCAGTGAACCTGGAATAAACAAACAGTGCTGGGCTGACAAGCATTTCATGAGGGCTCCATCACCCCATGTATAAAATCCTTTCTGAGAGGACATGCCAAGTAGGCTCCTTATGCTGAGACCTCTAGCTTGGAGTGTTATGGAAGAACTCTTGACCCCTGGAAAAGGGCATAACATGAGAGCAAAAAACAACACCGCGGCAGCCCTCCCTGCACTTTCCTGCAGGAGCAAGAACTTCCCACTGGCTCAGCTGGGGAAGAATGAATCCCATTCAGGGAGGGAAGCTCAGACTATTGAGGCTGCCACCAGACACCTCTTCCTGACGCTAATCCTATTCTTCTGCTGTGGATCAAGTAATTCTTGTGTGAGCATTTTTCACGGGCTAAAGAAAAAAGATATTTAACCACAACAAACCTGCTGCCAGCAAATGTCAATCTTAGCTTCTGGGGTCTAAATTATAAGCACCAGCTACCAATTTCTGGCTGTCATTTTTACTGCAGAGGTACCTCACACATTGACATGGATCTCCTGGCAGTGCCAGCGCTTTGCCATCCTCCTGAAAGCAAGCATGTTCGGTCCTCCAAGACATGAGAGAAACATTATCAGGCTTAGTGCTAGAAGGCACCACCAGCAGTGTTTTAAATAATCTCTTGCAATACTTGTTTGGGAGTGCAGGAAAATTCTCCTTGCAGAAAAATGCCTTCACTTACTTGAAGAGTAGAGAAGTACTCAAAGCATTTAAGCCTTGCTTGGTCACCAGCCTGCCCCTCCTCCAAGCACTTAAAAACCCTCCTCCACATTCAGGCAACTCAGCCTGAATTCTAGCAGAGGCTGGAGGGGGGCAGGGTCCTCACAGCATCCTGGTAAAACTGTGCAAAAAGTCAAGAGTGCCCCATATCCTTGTGAAGCAAAGTTCTGAAATATGTTTTCAAAAATCTTGTTCCAACAGTTCCAGCAAGCCAAATGGTTTGTTTTGTTATTCATTTTTCCTAAATGAATGCTACCAAAAACTGTCTGAGCCATGAAGCTGATCTTCCACAGTGGTAGACAAGGGCCCTAAATGTGGATTTATTGCCTTTCTATTGCCCTGATATCAACCCCTAGGTTCCCACACCCTGCCAGGGAGTGCCCACGCTGAGCCTCAGAAGACAACAGGAGTCTTGGCATTCTCTGAGGTGCTCGACCTTGACCAGCACAGCCCAGCAGCTTCCACCCATGGCTGCTCAAAGGAGAAGGACAAGTTCCAGCAGCTCTCCCCAGGGCAGGGAATCTGAGCGGCTTCGGCCCCGGTGACCCACACCTGATGAGTTATGTGTCTGATCCCTGTCAGACTGACTGAGCCACTGCTGGGCTCATTCTCAGCATGCTCCTCTGGCACGGAGCTGCTGCAGGGATCTGCCCACATGCCTACCATCTTTTAAGTCTTGCAGCATATAGTTAGTGTTGATGATGACAATTGGCAACTGCATCATTTTACACCAGGCTGTCATCTTCTCTCACAAATACCTGTAAATATTTCCTTACCTACCAAGGCATCTTCATTTTGGCACCATTATCAGACCCACATTCAGCCAGAGGAATTGATACCTCCATGTACACTTGTGACTTCTTCTGAGCCTGGTTATAAGCTGTCGGTGTGCCTGTCCGAGTGACCCTCGGGGCGCCCCGGCTGGCTGTGGCACAGGGACAGCGGGGGACACTCTCCCGAGCTCCAGGGTAGGCAGGAGGGCAGTGAAGGCTCTCGCCTTGGCAGGTGAGGCAATGGCACGGCGGGGGAAGGAGGAGTGGGCTTCGGACAGAGGTGAAATCTGGATTTATTGCAAAGGTGGAATAGAGAAATCCACAGCCCAGGGGAGCCTCCAAACAAAGGCCCTGAGCTCAGTGTAACAGCTTATAAAGGGAGGAGGGAACAGGGGAGGGGCTTGACAGGGAACCAATGGGGAAACAGGGGGGTGTGGAAATTGGGAAGATGGGCACTTGGGGAAACCAATAGGGGCATTCTGAGGGAGGAACCCCAGTGCCTGAACCAATCACTCGACGCCCTTGATGGAAGTTTCTAGAGGGAAGGGAGGGGCTGCGAGTGACGGACAGGGCACTGGGGAGGGGCTGAGGGAATGACTCAGCGATTATTAATGAGTCAGGGGCGGAGCCAAGGGATTGACAGGAAGGAGGAGGGAGGAGTCAACATGGGCTGAACCATTATAGTAGGGGAGAACTGGGATAAACCAAGGTACAGAGCGATTACAGTGAAAACATAAAAACACAACACAACAATAAGGTGCACTTGAAAATTCAAGAAATGAAGTGGCTTCCTATAGATTTCTTTTGCTAAAGTCCATCTTTTGCTCCCATCTCTCTTCATTCTTCATTGCTGAGCTGCTGTAAGAATCTTGTAGAAATCGCTGCTGTGCACCTGGGTGTGTGAGGTTCCTTTCTCCAGCTGCCCTCCAGCAAGCCCAGGAAATGCTGGTCAACAGAGCAGGCATGTAAAGTTAATATTCAAAAAATGAAAGAGAAAAAGGAAAGACCAACCTTATTTTGTTTCTAGCCATGACAGCCATTTAGTAACCATATCCTACCTCCTTAGCACTGCATTTAATTTTGTTATTGCCCTTTTCATGGCACTTTTCAGGACATAGCTGGAACCTGGAGGCCAGAACAATATCAAGGACAGTTAGCTACATTCCCACAGGTTGTTTCAGCATGGGAAGATGCTGGTCTGTAATCACAGCAGCTGGAAACACCAAAAGCTGAACTATGGTAGGGAGAGCAATGTGGTAGTTAACATGCATAAAGTATAAAGTTTTATAAAGCCTTCAGTGTATGTGCTTGTTGGAATTTACAATAATTTAAGGTGCTTATTATTCCTTCAGGCATGGAACTCATAAATATTACTCAGTGCTATTTGTCATTGGCTTCTCTGTCATGCATAAAGCAAAATTAAATACTTATCTCTATATCGTTAACGTATTAAACATTAGGATTTATGGGGTTTGAGATCTTACTTGCTCTGAGAACATTAACTTCCTGATGAAAGATCTAAATGCAAATAGAAGGAATGCCAAAATACCCTGGAACATAATTAAGGATACTGAGGTGCGAAGAAGCCCCAGGCAGAGGAATGTGCAGTTTTCTTATTTCCACTGTCATGGTGGGCTAGTTTTCTTTGTTCTACATTTTTGCATGCTGCCCCAATGTGCCACCTTGTTTCTTTCTCACGAGGTGAAGAACATATTAGTTCATTCTTATATAGATTAACAGTTAAAGAGTGTTCCTGGTTTAAAACATATCCTTGCTACCTGTACTGGGAAAAAACAATTCTGAAGTGTTTAGACTTTAAAAAAAAATCATTGATCACTCTTTCCATGGGAAACAAAAACTCTCTTGGTAGCTTTACTTGATTTCTTGCTTTTGTTGCTTCTCAGGTTTCCTGCAAATAGGAATTGAATGGGACAACTTTTAACCAAATGTATATTTCTGCTGCAGAAAAGATATACTTTCTGTCCCGGTGTACATCTGTAACTAAATCTACATCCTGTTTTGTCTACATCCTTCAGGATGATCACTACCACACTTTTTGTCCTCTTCACATGATGACACAGCAGCAGTTTTGGTGGCCACTCCAAATAGACAGAACTTGCTGCTTCTGTAACATCCTCTATCTCACCCCAAAGGATTAAGGTATTTTATTCAGAAGACATTTTCTGCTCTACCTTGTTCTAGTAGATTTAAATGTGATACACTTGACACTTTGCTTATGAAACTTTTCACAGCCCTGCAGATCTCACTGCCAGCCCAAGCTTTGCCATTATTCATTCCTTCTATCATTCCTGATAGAATCATTCCATTGATGATCCTGAGTAACTCCTCTCCCACTTATAAGTCTGCTATAGCATCTTACCTTTTAAGCCAACCAACTTCTGCCACTTCTTTCATCTCACTATTGCCCTATTTTTATTATATTCTGATTCTTGCTAATATTTGTGACTATTTCCATTTAAGTACAAATAAGTAATTGTATTAATCGCTCTATAAAAACCCCACAAGTTAATGAGTTCAATCTTCACACTAATAGTTGAAAAATCCAAGCTGACACTCCCCACTGCTAATGAGAAGCAGAGAGCAGTGAGGGGGGTTCCACTGCCACCATTCACCCACCCTACTGCTTTGTCTCATGCTGTATGATTGGTTCCACTTCTTTCATCTGCCTTTACTTGTCCATGCTGAAGTCAGAGAGCACCAGGTGTCTTTTACTAACACATGCTAGGTACTGGAGTTACATCTTGCTGTCTGAGCACCAGCTTCATCCCAATACACCAGTTGGAAAAAGAGGGCAGACATTGTAGCTTGCTTCCCCTCAAGGCAATTGGGAGGGAGGACTTGCATCATTCATGGTAAGATAAACACTATGATAGATTTGCCACATCTGTGCAGAGGATTAGCAAAACTTTGTGCTGTCCTCCATGAATGAGCAGCAGCCAGCTATCATGCAGCATTCAGTACTCAGCAGCTGGGGGAGCTTCTCTTTGTCTTGATAGAAGTGCCTTTCACAGGTGGCAGGAACTGATTTAATCAGACTGTGGGAGGGAGCTCAAAAAAGTTTTCTGGTGTATAGATCAAAGTACACTAGCACTGTCTTCAGAGTAGTGATGGTTGTCACACAAATCATCTCCCAGCTTTCTCCAGGTCACTGCTGCATTTGTGACACTCTCTTTACTCAGATCAGCCTCCAGAGAGCATGGCACACACAGAACCCTCCAACCTCACCACACTGCTGTTCTGAGCCTGACCTGCTTCAGGACAGGAGCTTCCTTAGGCTGTGCTGACCTCCCTGTGCTCTACAAAATGCCTCTGAAAACCTCATTTTAAACTTCGGGGTTTGTGCAGATCAATTTATTCACAAGTCAAATTATGCTCCTGTTCCAGGCTGCTGTAGATGCGTGGTGAGATTTTGAGGGGAACAAGACACAGGTGGCAGCTGACTTCAGCTCCACTTGGTCTCTGTGTTATTTTCTAGGTTGAGTTCAAGGAGCTGTATCTTCCCTGGCTGCTTGTACTGTGCACAGATTAAGGACCTTTATTACCTATTAATAACTAAAAGAACAGTGGTATCTTCACATGACCAGAGTAAAACATTTTTTAAAAAATTAAAGGCTCTTGAAAGATTCAAGAATTTGTTTTTTGTTGATTATAAAATCCAGAATGAATACTAAAATGTCCGCAACAAGATTTCCAGTATATCAGTCCTCTCTTTTAAGGAGGCCTTTCTCATTCCGTGCATTATGGATGTTTAAATGAAAGGTTACACACAGGGTCATCAGCAAGGCTCTCAATGCCTCCAGCCCTACAATACACTCCACTTCAAAGGGATTGGCTGCATTCCTGAGCCTTGTACCAATAAGCACTAATAACACTGAAAAATGAAAACCGAACCAGATGTCTCCAATAGCATTGATTCTTATTAGCTGTTCACAGCTATTCTTACACCTCTGGGCATAACGAGGCACAGCCACGTTGGGTGTGTGGCTGCTGAGCCCGTAATGCTGCTGGAATGCTCTCACGCTGCTGAGAGCTGCATTCTTCACAGACTGCCTCCACTATGATCTTAGGAAAACTGCTTTAAAATGTCATTTAAAAATGCATCAAATATGTAAACTTTTAATCAGGATAGGATTGGACAGTAACATGTACTTAAAATTAACTGAAAAAAAGTGACCAAATGGACAGCAGGAGTGACCCATACGTTCATCTGTGCCTTGCTGCTGATCCCACAGCAGCTGAGGCCACCCAGAATGAGTTTAGGGCAGGTCTGTGGCAAGAGAACAGAAGAATGGCAATCAATAGTAAAAAAAGTATGCTGCTATGCTGTAAATACCCCAAGCAGACAAGTAACAGCCATAAGTTCTTTATACAATCTGCTCAGCGAATGAAGTGAAACTGCTTTGGTACAACCCACAAGCACAATGAGTATCTGTATCCTTGTCCAGAAAACCAGAGCCTAAAGCACACACCTCTTTAGGTCTGCAGAACTCACTTACCTGCCTGGTTTTCTGGTACACTCTTGTTCTTGGACATCATCTTTCTGCTTAGGAAGAAGGGCAGCCCTGACAGACAGGGAGTCCACAGGGAACAGATTTTAACATCATCTAATTCACTTGCCATGAAGACTGCTCCTGCTGCAGAAGTAGATAATAGTTTTATTCTGAAGGTTGATAGTGCAAGAACACCTTTCAGAGTGCACCAGTAACCTGTGTGACAACAGGAAAGGGAGAGCTAGGTAAGGGGAGATGCTGTGAAAGGGGAGATGCTGATGTCAGCAGAGCTGAAACAGCTGATAAACTCTGTGCCCTTTCAGCTGCCAATCCAAAATATTTTCTGTCACTACCGACTATCCAGTGAGGTGGATCCAGATGCTTCATCCAGATGAAGTTTAAAATTCAGGAATTTCAATTACACATCTGGTTATTAAGAAAGCAGTAATAAAAGAAGAATTTCTTATTAATAACTGAAGAATCTATTTTCCTTGGTTAATGCAGAAGTTGCTGGTGCAGATAGCATGAAGATCCTTGATACTAAAGGGACCCAGTCCCCACAGTACAACTTAAAGACCATGAGCTCAAGTCCTGCCATTGCTGCTTCCAAAGCAATGCTGAGATATGGCTTAAATTAGCAAAGGAGAGTTTCATGTTTGCTGAATTGGCCAGGACTTTAGACCTCTTGGCTGAGTAACAAGAACTCCAATAAAAACTTTATCTTGAATTTGATAAAATGGATCCCCTAGTGCTCACTAGCCAGGGGGATGGGGACCATGTGCAGCTGATATGCCATGAGCCCAGTCCCCCCACCATGGTGCTGCACATCCCTCCTGACACCCCCATCTAACTGGGCAGCATAAAGTTGTGTGTGAAATTACTTACTTTGGAGACAGAGCCAAAGAATCACCATGCAGGTTCTTTACCAGTTGGCCATTAAGCACTCTCATAATAAATCTAAACAAAAAAAACCACCCCAAAGACCCCATAAAAGCAGACAATGCAAATATTACCAAAAGGAAGGAAGGTCAGAGAAGAAGAAAGTTAAAAAGGCTTCCATGGGGCAGCTGTCCACATTAATAGCACAGGAAAAAGCACAAGATTTTCTGCTTCAAGGGAAATTCATCTGCTGCTCTGCTTTCCCACTTCCCACTGCCAGCTAATTCCAGAGTTATTCTAAAGGCTATGCAGTGATGAAAATCATAGTAAAGGGGGAAGCAAGGATGAGTGCATCAAACAAGGGAAGTTTCAGAGAACAGATACTTCTTGTGTTCACTTGGATGCATTGATGAATAGCAAGTGCAGAATCATTCAGCTATTTGGATGGAGCTCAAGGTCAACAGAAAATTAGGACTTAACCAGAAGTAAGAAATGCTGCAATGACTTGTTAAACATGTCTGTTGGATCTTGGATTCAGCCATCCCCACTTTTGTCTGTAAAATCCATTCCACGAGTTCTGTATTGGGTAATACCCCAAATGAGATTATTTTACACACAACTATATTTAATTTGCGGTGAGGGGAACACCTTGGTTTGTTTTATGTCAACATGCCTGTTTAATTGGGCTTCTGATTATTTAATGTCACTGCTGAAGAGGTAGTTTTTATGAAGCACAAAAGAAAATTTAATGAAAATTATTCACAAGCCCAACTTCTGACTAGTAAAACCAAGAGCTTAATGTAAGAGCCGAAGTCCCCATCTGCTACTTCTCTGAAAAGAAGAGCCTGCATGAAGGATTTATTGTGACATTACAATGCTTGATGTCAAATAATCTAGCCAGAGGAACAATATTGCCCTAAAGAGAGCCATCAGGCCCAGTGTGACATGGGTATTTGAAAGGATTAACTGCACTTAAATCAATATGGGCAATGAAAACAGAAATAACCAATCTCTTGGCCGCTCAATTATTTAAGACTGTCTTTAGTCCCCACAGAATGGAATTAAACGCTTGTTTAAGAGGACTGACAATTAAATCTATTTCTTTAATGTCAAGATAAGAACATGGGATCTTTGACTGCAGTACAGAACGAGGAAGTGGCATTTCCCAGAGAAGAAAATGTAAAAAGGAGGCGTTGGGCGTGACTGGCAAGGGGCTTTCCTGGGGAGGGAAGCCAGCTGCTCCCCACTGGCACAGCCACTGTGTGCTGTGCACTGCCTGCAAATCACAGAACCACAGAAGGGACCACAGTGGGTCCAACCTCCCTGCTCAGTGTCATCCCAGAGCACATGGTACAGGATTGTGTCCAGATGGTTCTGCAGTATCTCCAGAGGGGGAGACTCCATGACCTCTCTGGTCTCTGTCCAGGTGTTCAGTCACCCCTCCAGGAGAGAAGTTCTTCCTTGTGTTTGGGTGGAACTTCCTGTGCATCAGTTTCTGTCCACTGCCTCTTGTCACTGCTCAGCACCAACAAGAGCCTGAATCTATCCTGGCATCCTCCCTTCAGACACTGATGAGTTCCCTTCTCAGTCATTTCTTCTCAAGGCTGAACAGGCCAACGCCCTCAGCCATTCCTCACTGAGAGAAATACTTCTGTCCCTTCATCAAACCTGTGGTCCTCTGCTGGGTCTGCTCTGCAACCTCCCTGTTCTCTTGTGCTGAGGAGCCCAGAACTGGGCACAGCACTCCAGGTGTGGCCCCAGCAGGGCTGAGGAGAGCAACAGAGTCACCTTGTTGGCCTCCCCAGCCTTACCAGTCTCTGTGGCTGCTGTGGCAGGGCTGGCCAGGACTGGCCACACACACCAACCCCTGCACCAGGGCCCTTGGCCACACCTGGCCAGGACACAGGAAAGGCTGCATCCACAGACAGCTCCTTGGCTGTCACTTTCCCTTCCTAGTGCTATGCTTTAGGAGTATAAAATGCAGGCTTTAAAATTCATAGAGACTTAAAACTGAATGTTATTGCAGCTGACAGTAGAAATGTAAGATCATTTAATTGAAGTGGACTGACAATTTCCCAGTTATTTGACTTTTGAAAACTTTGTCAGACCTATCTCAATATTGTTTTAAAGACCTTTTTAAAATGTTTTACAGAGCAACCACTGTGACCTTTCCTGCTGATACTATTTCTCCTGAGGTGTTTGTTCATCTCAAATGCAATGAAAAAAATTCCTGTTGTGAAAACGTTTAATAAGAAGTTGTATTTTCAGATGATAAAAAGGAGGTAACAGAGCAGGATGTATGCAAAGCATTGAATGTTCAACCATCATATTGCAGATACCCTAGGCTACAGGGAAATATCAGATGCCTGCATGTGGTCAGTTAGAGTTCCTGGCCTGAAAAGTTCTTAAATTGGAGACAACCCATTGCACCAGAAATTTGAGGAAAAGAAGTAGTTCTGGTCACTGTTGTCCATCATGAATTTCAGTTTTTCCAAGGCTTCTGTGAGAGGCAGGACAGATAAAAAGGTCTGATTTTTGATTTTTAGGCCACTTCAAAACACAGCAAGTCTCTGCAGAAGCTCTTCTCTGCTTGGTAACCAACATATCACAGTAATTCTCAATGTGCCATGAGGACTTCTTGCTGATGTTGAGCTCCTAGTGATGATATAAAAGCTCTTCCTAGATCTTCCTCCCCTTTCTTGTATTCTTGTATCTCTCCATTAAAATATAATTTGATATTATTTCCTTTTAGCCAAGAAAAAAGGCACTGTCCAGAAAAGCTGATACTTTTCTAAGTACTTTTTAAAAAACAATTTGTGAAAATGTATTGCAGAAAATCATTACTCATAATCTTTGTCTTGACAATTATAAGCATAATAGCTTGGAGGTATTGTTGATTAATGATTTCTGTTTCCTCTGATGTTCTTGTCCTAACTTGTCCACATTTTGGAGTCATAGACTAAGTCATAAACCAAAAAAAAAAATAACAACCCAAAAAAAAAACCCCCCAAAACAGTTGTCACTTTGTAATCAGAGACTTAGATTAAAATCAGTAGATTTTATGGTTTATATGTGCCCTGACAGCTTTGCATACAATTCTCAACTTCAACACTTGCCATTGATCCAATAGCTGCAATGCTGAGCCTTGCACTCTGCACATGACTGGTTTTGTTGTCACCTCACTAGTTATTTTCATGCCATTATTTTTCTGATCATCACAAAATTATTTGTTTCCTCATCTCCTGTATCAGTATTACAGAGTTGTTCATTCTTTAAAGCATTTGCATCACTTTGTCTGTCCTTCCTGCCCTGTTACTCTTCACACATTTCATGCCAGTTCCACCGTGGCTGGGCACACATCCTTCAGCCACACATGAAGCCCCCTAAGCTGCACTTATACTGATGCTGGCATCATGATTATCTGCCCTATATGCTGACAGTCTTGATGCAAGAGGATTCACAATAGGTAAAGATCACAAAGATCTGCAGAAGATCAGGCCTCAGTCAGCTGATGCTGGTCCACATGGTCAGAACAGCCCCAGCACACCTGCAGCTGGAGCTGCTGATGCTCTGACAGCTCCAGGCGCATGTTTGCCATCCCAGCCTGTGCCTGTAACCACAGCCATGCGTGAGGAGTGCAAGGGACTGCCCTGCAGAGCTGAGCACCCCTCCTGAGCCAAGGCCAGGCCCAGTGCCCACGAGGGAAAGGATGCTCTGCTGAGGGATCTGCTCTGCACGAGCAAGGCCAGGCGGCTCGGTGAGAGCTGCAGTGTCCCTTTTGGAAACAGTTAAATAGACCTCATGATCTCATGGGCTGTTTTCTGTTATATAATTTCAAGGTACTGAAAGCCAGGCTTGGTAAAATTTGCATTAAACTATGTGTTTATACAGGTTAGAGGCAGAAAAGGCAGATTTGATTTGTTTGCGTGTTTCAGAATTTCAGAGCAGAGGAAGTTTTTTTTTGTTTTTTTTCCAGCATGGACTTATTCTATGAATTCAAATGTGGAGCATTCATTCCCTACTAACTTACTTCCACAGCACCTGAAGGATTTGGATCTTGAATATTTGTGCTGTTTCTGGCATGATGCTAGAGCCCAAGCAGCTGAGATGAGCTAGTTCAGCCAATAGTCCTGATGCAGTGAGCAGGCAGAGCAGCACTGAGGTGTCCGGGAGGGACTGGGGAGAGACTGGGCAGGGACTGGGGAGAGACTGGGCAGGGACTGGGGAGAGACTGGGCAGGGACGGGCAGGGACGGGCAGGGACTGGGCAGGGACTGGGGAGAGACTGGGCAGGGACTGGGCAGGGACGGGCAGGGACTGGGCAGGGACTGGGGAGAGACTGGGCAAGGGACTGGGCAGGGACTGGAGAGGGACGGGCAGGGACTGGGCAGCTCCGGCCTCTCTCAGCTCCCTGTGCCCCGCAGCAGAGCTCCCGGGAACTGGAGCACAAAGGCAATCTCTCCCGCACTCCCCGACTCGTAATCGGCCTTCAGCTGGCTCGAAGGCCGAATTTCAGCCGCACGGGCACGGGCACGGGCACGGGCACGGGCACGGGCACGGGCACGGGCACGGGCACGGGGCCGCGCTTCACGCTCCGCGCTCTTTGACCCGAGGGCAGCGATTGCTGCTGCGCACCGGCGTGAGGCTGCCGGGAGCGCTGAGCGAGGGAAGGCTCCAGCCGAGCTCCGCGCTCCTCCCCTTCCACTCCTCGGCCCGAGGGCGCTTTCGGGCTCCCCTGGCAGGAGGACACAAGCCCCAGCAGGAGAGCGCGGCGGGCTCTGGGGGAGCGGCGCTGTTTCCGTCCCTGGCCGCTTGCTCTGACCCGGTCACCGCGGCCGCTCTCGGGCCGGGCCCGTGCTTGCCTCCCGGCCCTCGCCGACTGCGGGAGCTCGTCTCGCCAGACCGTGCCCTCCTTCCTTCACCCCGCAGCAGACTGCTCTGACACGGTTCTTGTCACTCAAGTGCTGTAGAGCACAGATCCCTTTAATCCATCTAACAAGAAGTTCTCTTGTCTTCTCTCAGCGCCAAAACTAATTACAAAGCAAACCACAAGTGTGTGGTTTCATGCAGGAGTATAAGGAAAGAGAAGACAGTGCTTGCATGAGAGTGTACAAAAGAGCCAGACATAAAGGCTGTCACATTTTGCCTCCTTTCAGCCCATTTCCTGCACCTGAGAGAAGACAGGGCACGGTTTAAACCAAGCTCAGTAGTTAGAGCCTCAGCTGGGCTCACCTCTGCTGATGCCAGACCCTTGGCTCTCTGTGGCAGGCCAGTGCTGTAACTCCTGCACAGATTTTCTTCCGCAGGCTTTGCTCAAGCTGCAGCAGGCTCTGCCCGTTGGTTCTGTGTCCTCCTCATTCACAGAATGGTTCAAATCCTGGATCCCCTTCACAGGACCCAAAGTTTTCTACCCGTAGGCATGTCCCATTGTGACCACTGTTCCTGTGGCACACTGAAGCTGATGCCTTCAGTTCTCTGTGCCAGGGGTTTACTCTTATTTTTGAAGCTTCAATAGAAGAGAGATTCCATTTTTTCCAGATGAGAAAATAGAGATGTTTTCCCTGCTGTTCTTTAGCATCATAACAAACCCGGAGCGTTACACTTTAATCCACTTCTTTGTCCAGTTGCTGACTGATGGAAAAGAATATAAAATTAAGCAAGATAAGAATTCATCCAATGCCTGTGCTTGTCTTGGTAGTTGAGATCTGTGCATAATAATTGGAAATACAGTCATGTCTGCTTAGGCAGAAAGACAGAGAATGAGCAAAAAGTAAAATAAGAACTCTAATCTTCCTACTTGTTCTCAGCCCAGGGAACAAAGGGCCGGGAAGGAAGAAGCTGGTGGAGCAGTACATTATTTATTCTCTTATGAAGAAATCTGACTCGGACTGTGCGTTTTGGAAGGAGTGGGCTGGACAGGTTTAAAATCAACGTTTTACTTTGTGGCTATACTGTTAGTATATGGTGTGAGCACAAATATAAACAGATGCACAAGAGCACAGGATTTGAATCATGTCTCGGACCTTTGTAGCTATCTACCTCAGAAAAAAATAGAATTCCTGTCTGTAAGTTACAGAAACGGGAAGGGAAGGATGTAAAAGAACAAGCTATAAAATCCAAGGCATAGATCCAAACTCCATTCCAAAGAGCAGCAAGATCTTTCAGTCCTGCATTGCTCCTATGTTAAGGATTCAGTTGGCAGTGCCCTGGTGCTGGCCGTGCCCCTGCAGAGGTTCCAGTGACCCTGTCTGTGGGAAGGAGAGCCCTGTGGCTGGAGGGCTCTCAGGGCTGAACACTCCTCCTGCAAACTGTCAACTCACCTGTTTCCAAACTGTGCCCGAGCTCCTCCGCCCAGCAGCACGGCCTCTCCTCCCATTTATTAGGGAGAATGGTGGGGATGGCTTAATCAGTGGCAAAGTGGGATGCTGGTAGTCCTGGGCCTGCCCCAGCTGTGGGATGGAGCTGGCACTGCAGGGGAGAGGATGGCTGCTGATTTTTGCACCTTGAATCTCCATGGGCTTGGTGTTCCCATGGGGAAGCCCATCTCAGATCTGAGAGACATCTCAGCCCAGGCTGGCTGGGCAGGGCTGTTCTTGCAGAATGCCCCTTATTTGGTTCATTTGTCAGGACATAACACAACCAGGAATCCTTCAGAAATCTCACCTGATGTCTCTTCTGCATTAATGTGAACTAAACTGATGGAATCCAAAGTAATACTCTTTATTAATAAAGGACATGGCACATCAGAGCTGGCAGTGATGTGGTATTTGTGGGCCTGTTTGGAAGCAGGGGCAGTTCTGAAGGCAGCAGAGAGGCAAAGTGTGTTTGTGCATATAGTGAGAGAGAGAGAAGGGGTGTTCTGGCCTCTTTCACCCAGAAGGAATGGAGAGCACCTGCAGCACATCATGATGGACCTCAGAGTGTCTGCTGGGGAATGGGCAGGTTCAAACTAATTCTTATTTCTAGAAGCCAATAATTCTGCTTGTTCCTGTATGAAACACAGGGAGTGACTTGAAATGTGATCCTGCTTCAAAATACACTTCAGCTGCAATAAAGCAACATTTCTGAAGTAAAGTCTCTCCTGTCTGTCACTATGGCAACCTGTGCAGTGTGGTGCTGCAGAACCTGCACTGGGGCTGCATCCCCTGATTGCATCTGAGGGTGATCCCATATGGCAAAGAAGCAAACGCTGGTTAAAATCCTCAAAAAGATGTGAAGTATTCTTCACAGCATATTTGGAAGTCCAATTTTAAATTTATACTGGGAGAACATTGGCAGTAAAGTTGCTTGGAAAGCTGAAAGCTGATACCCATTCTCTGCTCTGGGAACACTCTGCCCTGCAGATGCAGTCAATTGTGCTGAGGGAGAAGAGACTTGATCAATTACATTTAAAGTTTTTGGGTTGGTCAATTATGTTTGAAAGTTTTTAAAGTTGATAGAAGAAAACAATAATATTGTTTCTAGAAAGTGGAAAAAGGTCATAATTTGCTTATGGGTACTCTACAAACAGGAAAGAGGACACTCTTAATAAATGATTCACCATGAATTAGACACCAAATATAGACAAAAATAAAGTTCATTAACACAGCCATGACTCAGCCTTCATGGTTTCAGCTGCTGCTTTCTCTTTGAAGTGGCCTTTTATTAAAAAAAATCAATAAGAAGATATTAGGTGCTTTCTTATTATCTCTATGACCAGTGCAGTATCATCTGCTGAGATGGAAGACCAAGAGGTAAGAAAGAAGAACCCCAAATGTAGGCTCCAGAATTCCAGTGCACAAAGGCGAGGCAGGCATGCAAATTAACTAAAAATTATTCTTACACTAAAAGGGCATCTAAAAATAATAGTGGACAGACACTGTCCTTCAGCCAATGCTCCAGAAGGCGTAACAGGATTCCTAGAGAATTATTGGAACTGTGGGTAGATCACTGTGTCCCTGAGATGCTCAATAGAAGCAATTATTAAAGATTATTAATGTTCCAGTTATAATAACTACATCCTTTCAAAGCAGGTCACTCCAACCTCCCTTGGCTGATACCTCTTTAGGCCCCGTTGTGGAATAAACCAGGTTGTTACTGGGAGGAGTTTGGGGTGTAGATTACTTTGGAAAGGGCACTATGAAATAACTGGGGAGATATTTTTATCTGCAGACCCAGGGCTTGGGGCTGGCCCAGAATTCTTGTCCAACTGCTGGACATTATCTTGCACAATTATGAACACAAGATTGGCTCTTGGTGCCTTTCTGTGCTCGGGATTTATGGAGGATGCGTTTTCATTAAAAATGGCTGAGTGGTAAGATGGAGACAAAGACAGTGAAGGTGAACAAAAAGACCTGTATATTTATCAAAAGGTTTGGCATAAATATGGTGTTGGTAGAGGGTTTCAGCTGTTTTATGTCTCAGCAACAGTTTAGACAATAACATTCATATCGCAGAATGGTGTAGATAATATCTGCAATAAAGCCGTGTCTTTTATGTTCCCGAGCAGACAAAGCCGGGGAAGCACACTGATAAATGAAACGGAACCTCTGCATTTCCTTGTGGTGGAGCTCCCTCTAGCTTATAGCATTAACCCCGTGTCTGTAAATCATATTTGCTCAAACTCCTACCTCCATTTTCAGTAGAAAAGGCTTCTGATTCTGTATTCTTGGAAGCATTTATGACATTTATAATTCGTCTGAAAAAAAAAAAAGCCCCTAAAGCTGAGCTGCTAGCTGAATAGTATTCACAACAACGAGGACAGTAAATTCCAGACTTTTTAAAAAAGCAGTATAGAGAAAAAATTTGTGATGGCAGGGGATGTGACTGTCATAAGCACCTTTCTGCCTCTTCCAACTTTATTCTCTTTTATTTTCACAGATGGAAATATACATATATATCTTCACCCACTTGGTTGAGACAACTAGCCATTTCAAAATGGCAGTGAGAAAGCTTGGGACATTTTGCTAGGTAAATTCATTTGTTAAATGAATAATAATGCATTAAAATAACAAATTAGTCAGAAGAATCCAAATGTATCCAAAACCAGTCTATTCACCTTTATTTATTGATAAGAACAAATAATAAAAAGTAATTAGAGAGTATCTTAGTCTGATTAAGGTATCACCATCACTTCTTTTGTGCAGAATAGTTTATTTTAGTTGCAGAATCCACACATGTTTCTCTCTTTAGGATTCATCTGTTTTTCAAGGCTGAATTAATGGGTGTAAATGCTAGCTACACCTTTAAAAAGTGTAGTGAATGGTCCATTATGGAAACACTGTTTTGCTGAAATGCTAATTTGTGTAGATTAAGAAGACATTTCTGAAGAACAATATCCCAAATCTGATATGAAGCCTAAATAACTGCTGAAATGATAAGCAGGCAGAGCTACAGGAGAAGAGTTAATTAAAAATCTCCAAGGCAACTTATATTCCTTTGTCACAAAAGAAAGGCTATGCTGCTGATACTGTACCTGGAAACTGAAAAATCACCAGCTGCTGTAGCCAAGCAGAGAATAGAAAAGGATTTACTGGTTAGCAAAATCACAAATATTCTGCATTTTAAATGCATTTGGCCACATTGCTTCATAAATATTGCTCCTGGGTTTTCTATTTAACTCAAAACTATCCTAAGCTCCTTTACACACTGAAAAATTAGGTTGACTCATGTAAAATTAACAACAAAGAATTGGCTTATTACAGACTTTGAAGAATCTGATTCAATAAGAATAAATATTAAATTCTTATTGAACACTGAGACAAAATAGACACTTAACCTTCCTTGTTTGGGATTCAAAAGCCTAATGGAAAACAAAGCTGCAATAGTCTTTAGGGCAGAAACAGTGCCTGTATTATTGTTGCTGCTCCACCACCCCAATAAATTAATATATGAGATTAATCTTATTTTTTAAAATTAAAAATGCTATTTAGATGTGTTAGTGTGCTGAGATTTAGGAACTGAATGTTCTGAAAACTCTTCAATCAGTATGCCAATTTATCTGCTAAACTACGGCACTGATAAGAAATAAAAGTTTAAAAAATGTTATTTGATGCAGTTTTACTCTTTATTAGCTAATAGGAAGTAATCCTCCACAGAAACTGCCATAATTCAGATTACATTTGAATGTATCCCAAACAGATGAGAGAAAAGAGAAAAAATACTGTTTTAAAGGGAAGAATATCACACTTTGTTCCATCATTTCTCATTGTCAATGTTATTGATCTTCTCAAAGTGTTTTTGGATTGTATTGTAATTAAGAAAACACAAATTAGATTAAAATGTTCTCCAATAAAAGCAGTGTAATTTAGGATGAGTTTTACAGGTAGAACTCCATGATCACAGCTTATTAGTGATGGAAAATTAAAAGAAAGAAATCTTTTTAAAAATACTTTTTCTGTACCAGGCAGTGTGGGTGCTCCTGTGTGGAGTATCAGCATGACCAGGAACTGTGACAAAACCCCTTGATTTACTGCCCTCATGTTATATAAAGAATTCTTGGTCTTGAACAACTCTGTGTCAAAATTTCACATCCAGTTTTGTGGGCTTTTTGAATTATTTTTCCCAGTTACTTTCCTGTTACATGCTGAAATCAGTCTCTAGCATCAAAATTTGGACGAGGTTAAGAGGGTGAGAGTCTGGTGCTTGCCATCCCCCAGAATTCAGTGGAATTTTCTAATTTCAGAGCATTTTTTCTGCATGTGATCTAACAAGATTCTTTTCACCTTCTTGTTTTAAAATGTGTCACACAATTTAAACTTAAAAACAAGTGCAGCTTAATATGAAGGTCAGTAATCACAAATTCTTTTGAAATGGGTATTACACCTGGAACCACATCTCATCATCCAAGGTCTCAACAGATTTGATAGTCATGCACAGGAAGAGCTGAGAGCTGTTTTTATTAAGCATGATATTAATAGTTCCTCAAATCGGGCTCAATACAGAGTATTTGTAGCAGATTCGTAACTGCTGGCCTTTCTTAATCATCTGTGTCAAACAGAAATTGCTCTGATGATTTCAAGAATGAAAATTGGTTATTTGAAGCTTTCTTTTTCATAAAAGATAACTACAATTATACACTGCAATACTTTAAAAGGTCAAAAGCAGGGTATAGAAGTCCTACAAAAATGTGTGAAATGACACTATGTCAGTGCTGTAAGGTACAGTGCCTTGCTTACATGAAAAGACCTTATTTTTGAATGATCACTGATATGATTAGTCAAAAAAAATATTTAGTTTGTAGCCCACAGAGAGAGAGATGTTATACACATGCTCACATCCAGCTTGGGTTTGCTGAGAGCTTATAGGAATCAACACATCAGAAAATTAGAAGAAAAACATAACAATAGAGCAAATGCTGCAATAGAATCAGTTGGCTTAGACTGGAACAATTTGGCACAAACATTGTGTGTTTATTTTTTAATCCTTTGCAGTAAACATTTTTAGACTACATAATCCAATAATTTTTTTTAAATGCTTGCCCTGTAGTTATGCACACAAGTGACTTTATGCACAAAATATAAGACATAATTGAGAAAATCCTTTCAAATTTATATTTTAAAAGAAAATTGTTGTTACCCAATTGAATATTATAATTTTATTCTGTGATTTCCTTATAAGGATTTCTTTTTATTTTCAAAATTCTGTTAACACTAAACCTGCAACTTTCTGCTTCTTCTGGAGTATTATTTCATCACTAAAACTGTGGTGCTCCCATGACTGAGAAATCTATAGGGAAAATCTCTTTTTCTCTACTTGCTATATTTTCCCTACTTGCTACAATAATTTTGAAGCTTCCAAAATGAATTTCTAAACTGTACATAACCCTGAAATATTTGCCCAGGAGATGACACAAATCAGGGCAAGACAGTACCTCTGAGGAGAGAGAGCATGCACACATACATCCCATCAAGTACATTATTCATGCATCCAGGGACACAGGAAGCCTCTGTATAAACAGGAGTGGGGAGAACCAGGAAGATAAGAGATAAAAATGCCCAAAGAGACTGCAAGAGCCAGCAGGAAAGGCAGGAAGGCAATGCCACTGCTTCCCAGGCAGGGCAGGGCTCCAGGATGGCTCAGCAGAGTGTCATTATAGATCCCCTACTGCACAGAGACAGGGTGCTTTGTAAGTGAAGAAGACAGCTAACATGAATTTTGACTTAGCTCCACAAATAATTTGGCTTACTGCTGAGTTTTGAGCCGTTTGCTGTAGGTAAATAAAAACAGCCAGCTCAGCTGGACCAGCAGTGGCTCCTGTTCCTGGGGCTTCCTCCCCAGCCCCAGAGACCAGGACACATCCTGGGAGGGGGCTGTGCCTTCTCCTGTGTTCAACTGCATCAAAATCATGAGTGGAACAGCAATAATTTTATTTCTTGGGCTTCTCTAACTGCGATGTACACTGGGAGATAAATTGTTTGAACTATTTGTTTCAATTTTTTAGTTGATAAGTGCTACCACTTTTTCCTTAAAATGTATTTTAAAATACTTAAGAGCTAGGAAGGTCTGTAGCAGATAGTTGCAAGAAGCACAAGGGGGAAAGAGAGCCACAATGATACAGCGAGCAAAGTCCAGAGATACTGGGATATTTCTCTGACTGATTTCTGGACAGCACTCTATTTGTGTGTGTTTTCCTTTTGTGTTTCATGGTTACTAATAGGGTTCCTTTTTCTCATTCTAAATTCACTCTTTTGAATTAGACATTCAGCTCCTGCATTTTAACATTCAACAGCAATTTTCAAGTTGGAGTATTCAGAGAAGCGTTCTTAAAAACCAGGCATCAAAACTCTATCACATGCCTTAAATCAGAGACCCTCTTTTCTGCTCACAAATGTTGACATCATCTTCTGTAGAAATGCATTTCTATGCCACGTGCAGGTATCTCATTGAGCAAAAGTAGCACTGCCCCAGGTTTCATAACTCATATCACTCACAGGTAATGCCCCAGGAGAGTCTGTTCTTGGCTGGGTTCTTGTCCCACTTCGTTCTTTGCTCACTGAATTTTCCTCTACCTCAGCCAAGTTGAATCCTGCCCCTTCCCATTCTCAGTGGCTCACCCCTCAGCCTCTAAAAGCATTTGGGGGCAGTTTGTGCAGCTGTAGTCTGTCACTTGTTTGTCCATGCAGTTCAGGACAACGTGGGATGAGCAGTGTGAGCTGCCAGTGCACCTGGGCCAGCACAGATCAGCTGCACTGGAGAGGGGCTGCCAGGGTGAGCAGGGAAGGCAAGCAGGCAGGAGTTCTTATTTGCACATGCACTTACACCCCAAGCTTAACAGATTGAAGCAGTGATAGGCAGGTCATAGATGAGCAATACATTTCTTTGCAAACATTTGCCTTAAGGAGAAGAGACTGATTTTTCTTGCGTCCTCATAAACAGGATCTGTTACCCCACAAAACTGTATGTGAGCTGGTGAGAAAGAGGCTTAGTTTAAAACAGGATTATTAACAGGCAGATCCAACTTTAGAAAAACTGTTGGTTTACACAATTATTACAGGATGTAAGAAAAAGTAATGCAAAGTGCACTAACCTGTAGTCATACCTGGGCTGAAGATCACAGCAGATGAAGGCCAGCTCCTGAAGGCAGCTAGTGTAAAATAACTTGCCTCAACTGTTCTTGATTAACTCCCATTTGAAGGCACAAAGGTATCTTCTTCCTAGTCAACTAGCAGGCATTAAAAAAATGGAATAAGCTAATGGAGAAACACAGGGAGAAAAAAAAGGTGTCCTTAGAAGGAGCTCCTCTTACGTAGGGAATGTAAGTGCATTACTTTATCTGCATTAATGTCCCAATGTAGTTTAGCAAAAGGAAGGGGTAAAAATTGTCCTCAAACTTAGTGTGGCAACTCTCCCAGGACATCAGCAGGCTGAGTAGGCTGTATTCCTTGGGCTGGTGCTGCCCCAAGTGCAGACAACAGCAGGAAGAGGCAGAGAGCACTGAGAGCACTCACATCCCAGCTGCCTCTCAGCCCTGTCTGTGGAGATGCAACCTCAAAAGCAGAGGTTTGCCTGTGACCTCTGAGGGTATGATGAGCTTAGCACCTGTAATCTGCCTCCCAGCAGTGTGCCCCAGTGCCACTCTGGACTGGCTAACAGGCTGCAGTGCATGAGCAAAGGAATCTCTCTTTCCCTAAGTCCATCTGCTACCCTCAGGCTGAGGCACAGGTGTGATAATAGTTCCACTGAAAGATTTCTGCTGGGAGCAAGCTAAGGACTGTCATTTCCCTAATGCCACTGCCTTTTAGAAGAGTTTATATACAGCAAGTATAGTATCATCTCTTTGGGTTTTTTTCTTCTGTTATTAAATTGTAAAGGAGCTAACAACTGAAATGTAAATTAATTTATGCTGCAAATTTAGCTTTGACTGTAGGAGCCTGTTTTCTGCTCAGTGAGAGAGCAAGCAGTGAGGCTTCACTCAGTGGATGAGAGCACTGTCTGACAGGTCAGGTGAGCACACCAAGGGTCTGGCTCTGCTGTGACCAAGCAGTGTCCCTGCCGTGTGCCCTGTGCTCCCGAGGAGCTGGAGGGCTGCTGTGTGACACATCACAGCTTCCACTGCACAAACGGAACTGGGGGCTTATGGAAGCTTCCCACTGCCATTCACATTAGCCCAAAAACACTGTGAAAGGGTGTGATAGCATGGCCTAGGGGGAAAGCAGGAAAGCTGCCCCTTTGGAGAACGGTGGATCCTAACAAGGGATGTAAGGGAAAGCATCCAGTTTTCATACAGCTTTACTTTTCCTCAGGGAAATAATCACCATTCAGCTGCCTTTAGAGAAACACAGGGGATTTTGTGAGGTGCTTTAATGTTCAGCCACCAGGATGCAAAGCAGGGGGTGCCCCCTCCCACACCCCACTCCCTGGCCCTGCTCAGCGTGGTGCCCACACAGTGCCCAGCTGGGGCTCCAGCTTTGCTGGGCCCACCACCCATCTAACCTAACTGATCAGGGCACTTTTCCCTTAAAAATATCCTGAAGTATGAAGTTCAAAATAACTGTGTTGTTGTTGTAAATAACTGGGTGTTTATTAATGAGTGAATGATGGCACTAATAAATTTTGGAATATCATTATTAAATAATTTGCCAGCACCTTCTGAATGAAATTTCCTAAAAAAGGCAATGAACTGAGCTGGAAAGAGTAGAAGGTGTATTTAATCTCTCTTTTCCCTTGCAGTTCTGCTTAAGCAGAATGATGAATCAGAAAAAGACACAATTTAAAGACCCCCTGTGCCTTACACACCATAGAGGACTGTTGGCCAGCACTGGAAGGTGCTGCAGCTTTGCAGCAGGATGAGAATTCGTTGATACAACCCTAAAGTCATACCTCAATGTTAATTTCTGAAGAATAAAGTCAAGAAGAACCAGCATAAATTCAGAGACAGTTTAGTGTGACTGAAGCCAAGAGAAACTGATGTGTGATTTAAAGAGCTCATAAAAGCAGACAACTGGCTTTAGAATCTATGGAAAGCAATAAAGCAGTTAAAAATTCTCCCAGTTGCAATGCCTATAGATTTCCTTATCTTAAATTCTTTGGCTGAAGCCCTGGAGCAAATTGCAGGGCACGTGATGGGAGTTTTGTCTTTCAGGAGCTCCGGGCCCTGCTCCCCCCGGCTCTCGGCTGCCCTATAGGGGAGCTTGTCCTGGCGGCAGTGTCTAGACATTCCCAGCTACTATCCTTCCTGACAGCCTCATGCCAGTGGTAATTTAAAAATTGTTTGGGATAGGCTGTGCCTCATAGACACAGGGAGCCAGCAATAACCCCCAGTTCAGTGACCCTGGTCGGATCTTCAAACAGACGGGACAGGCGGGCTCGGTTCAGCCTTGGGTCAGGAATCGTGACCTCCCCTGACCTTTTCTGTAGATTTAAAATTGTTTTGAGAAAGAGAAGAATAAAAAAAAGATACAACTCCAGGCAATTCTGGAAAGCAGTCCAGCTTCCTGTACTGTACACATGCATATAAGTAACATGTTTAAACAGATGCAGCTCTGGCAGGCCTGAAAAATTAGGATTTAGGTACTTTGTGCATTTTTTTTCTAATAGAGTGCACATTGCTTCTATTTACTTTGAAAACTTTGAAGTTAAAAGACACTGTATGAAAATATTATCTTCACTACATTTAACAGCAAAGGCAAAAAAGAAAAGCAGGTAAATTTATTTTTAGAAAATTATGAATAAGATAAAAAAAAAGAAATCACTCTACATGGGATTTAAACGATATGTTACAGAAAATTGTCTGCTGTATCAGCAGTGTGTAACAGATGAAAAAAAATTAACACTGAGATTACTAGACAAATCACCTTGTAAGAGTAATATGCATACAAACACAGGCTGGTTGGTTTTCAAAGGTTTCCTTTGTGTGCATAGTATTTGCAGTCACAACCAATAAAACAAAATATACTGGCACTCTCTTTGTGGTTTTGGTTTTGGAATTGCATAACGGTGACTAATATTTTCTCAAAACCTACTTTATTGTGTTTACTTAGCAGAATTTTCATACACTGTACCTGGAAATTATGAAATGTACTTTGTGTGCTTCCAAAGGGTTGTGAAGGCTTAGGAAGAGGTTTACCAGTTTATGGAAAGAGAGCAGAAACTGTTTCTCCTCTCTAGGCTTTTATATGGGCTGGTACAGATCAGAAACACGTCAGCCAGGAGAGGGAAGGGAAGAGTAAAGTTACAGGAGCTCTCCAAGAAACAAAAATATAGAGTGGGAAAATGAACTGCAAGCTCCAAAACGGCATAGGATTTTACAGGGGCAAACTCAGTTTAACAACACCAAGGACATCAATACTTTTGCTGTTTTACAAAAGAAAAACATGTGAATTTCTGTTACAGAAATGAGACTGTCAGCAAAGCTCAGTACTGATGTGGCACGGGGGGGCCCTGGCAATCTGGGCAATCCCCAGACCCAGCAGCCTGTGTCCAGCACTCCCAGCAGCAGGCTCAGCTGGCTTCTGGGCACCCCCAAGCCATCAGCACTGTCCTCACTGCTGTGCACAGCCCCACCCCAGGCACAGGTAGCCCCCGGGAGCTCCTGGTCGTGAACACCTGGAAATAGGCCAGGAGTTCTTACTGTGTCAAGTTCTGTCTTCAGACCCTCATCAAACACAGGCTGCTGTCCCTGTTCTTACTCACAGCCAGCTGTATTCCATGTAGACTCTAAGGTTGTCTCCTAAAGTTTTGGAGACTCACACCAATTGCATTTCTTGTATTGAAAAGTTACAGCCTGATCTGATCATTGGAGCACAGGAAGGAGGGGTCCTACAGGTGCATCCATAATTTCCTAAGCCAGTCCTGGCAAGACAAAACTTTTGCAGTATACAGCACTCTTCGAGGAGCTATTCCTCACAGAATTCCTTTATTTTACTCGAGATAAGTTTGCCACTGTTCTCACAGCAAGTTTAAGCAAATTCTGTAAAAGCCAGCTCCTAGGTAAAATTCTTAGACTTCCTATTCCCATAGACCAGGACAAGAAAGGGGTTGTAAAGCCTGATGTCATCTCCAAGTAAAAAGAGAAACAGTATCTGCTTGCCAGAAGCTATTCATATTGCAAATCCTTTATAATTTTTTTTCTTCTCCAGACTTCTCCAGCAGCAGCAGTCACTGGAGAAAAGCAAATGGGAGAAGCAGGTGATTCCAGTAACTTGCCTTTCCTAGCACACTATCTGCCGTGGGCCTGACTCTGCTCAGTCTTTATGATGCAGAGCTCACTCAGCAAAAACCTTTGCTATCACTTTTTAATCAGTAATGGCAATTTAAAACAATAGTTGTATGGTTTCTCTGCACCCTGTTTGAAGTATCCCAGCTCCAGCCATGCCCTTTGACTCCAGAGTACGTGCTCATTAGGATGTGCAATGACAGTAAAACCAACCCAAGCTCACAACTCACATTGGTTGAATACAGCAAAAAGTTCTGGTTCCCAGGGACTCCTGGAAGCTGCAAATTATTAAAGATTACCTGAAATCATTGTTCTCTATGCACCCAAAGACAAAGTCATGCTACCTGAGGCAAGCACCACAGGAAGAGCCCACCCCAGAACTTCTGCTACAAAGGTGCTTTCCTGTTTTGAGACTTGAAGGTATTGTCATGCTTAAATAGGAGTAAGAGGAGAAAGAACAGAATTCTAGAGGCTAAAGTGATCATGGAATCATGTCAGAGGACTTCCACTGGGCCTGTGTCAAGCTGCAGGCCATGGGATAGCCAGCATTTTCCCATGAAAGGTGCAGAAATCTGAAAACCATCAGTAAAAGAGGAAAATCAGTTTCAGGTGAGATACCTCCAAATATGAGGCCACAGCTCTGTGTGCTCAACAGGGTTTGCAGGGGACTGGGAAGTGCCTACAGCTGCAGAGAGGAACAAGATCCAGCACAAGAGGGGCAGCAGTGCTGGGGCAGGGACTGGCTGGGGACACAGCCCAGCCCCACACCCCAGACATCTCTCCCAGTCTCTCTGGGTTTACATCTCTCATGTTGTGCTGGAAGTTTCCCTCTGTGGCTGCATCAGTAGCTGACTGGAACACAAATGCTGTTAATCTTTAGAGCACACAAAGAATAGGAGTTATGATGGCTCTGGAATCTATGTGTTAGTGACGCTAATAATTAGTTACTGTAATATAGACAAAATATTAGTAGTGTGAATAATTAAGTCTGCATGAAAACATCTGTCAGGAGACCAGGCAACAAAAAGAAAATCACTTCTAAAACTTAACATCAAATTGATTAAATTTTAAGGCCTGAATTTCTGCTTCCCATGGGGGTTGGTATGGGAGAGTGAGGGTAGAGACAGCTAGATGCTATTGTGTTTCTATGGCAACGGGGGGGTTCAAGTAGCCTCTGCCATTCCCTATGATTGGTAAAATCACCACACAGTGTATAAAGTGGCCAAGAGAAGCAACAGCCAATAAATGCAGAAAATCCTTAAATCAAAGAGACAGAGAAATAAGAGATGGAAACAACCTGTTAGACCATCTTGTTCATTCCCTGAGGCCCTGAGCAGTATTATTAACAGTCTCAAGAACCTTGAAAACCTCTAAAAATTCCATCCAAGACACATGTAAAAACTTACTGAAAGGGAGAGCAATATCTCAGGAAGATATAAAAACATCTTTCTAATGTGCTTTCAGTAGGTGTGTGCACTGTACTGAGCATGCTGAGATATCAGGTTCTCCAGCATTTGAGAGATGGGATGCAGGGGAGAGGTTTCATGGCATTACTCACCATAACACAAGTACTTTTACCAAAGATAAAACATCCTATAAAAACATCCTGACGGCTATATCCCTTCAAATTTTCCCCTCCATGCCACAGAACAGATTTCTGTACCCTAGAAACAGAAGAATTATTTTGAAGAGCCTGCCTACCCATTTCAGATGGTAGTTCCAGGTGTCCCATTGTTAAGCTGCAGAATAAACTTAAAATAGAAAGAAGATATTTTAGATAAGCATTTGTGTGACAGGTATAGCTCCCCTCCTTTTCTTTTGCAGTGAGGGCAGAGAGAGGGATTAGACTGAGTGGAAATTGGTGGGCCTCTGTCAGGAAGACAAAGAATGCCCACACAAACCAAAGCACCCTGGGTGTCAGACTCTGCAAAAGCACACACATTCCACTCAAAAAAACCCACAAAAAAAAAAAAAAACCAAAAAACCAAAACCAAAATCATATGTATTATTCAGGGGGTACAAGACTGGAGAAATGTACCTGGTCTTGTTCTCAGCATTGCAAAGCACTTGAAGTCATGCTGGTGGAAGCCAGTGCCCTCCCAGCCAGAGTGATTTACACCTACCAGCCCAAATAACTGCTCTTACACAACTGTGCTGCCCCAGAGTAATTCACTAAAGCCAATAGCATTCATATAGGTTTGCTCAGGTTAAAGGAAGATGTATCTTTTCCATAGGGATTATATGTTGTCTTCAGGCAGAGCTATGACTACAGGTGTGATTTCAGCAGCAGCACAGATATGTCCTGAAGGAATACAGAAATATCTGGGAATATAAATATATCCTAAAGGACTGCTACCTTCACCTTGGCATTGGATTATTGCTACGTAACACAGTGACCCAGGCAACTGCAGTTTGTCTATAGCTACACATCTGCTGTAGTGGGGCATATGTCACCAAAAGTTTGAGAAGAGGCTAAATATTGGGGAGATGAGAGAAGGGCAGGACTGGATCTCCTTCCCATCCTTACCTGTCAATCCCAGCCTGTCCTGAACTGCTGGAGCTCAGTGATGACCCAGAGCAGCACCAAGCTCATGCCATTTTCCAGTGGTCTGCACCTCTCCAATCTTGCCTCGGATGCATCCCTTTCTTTCCCAGCCTGACAAGGGCTAGCAAGGAAAAATGCAGCTCATCTCTAGAGCAGGAGCTGCCAAGAGAGTTCTTCTGCAGCTGCTGATCCAAGCTATTTTAACCTGTCAGTAATTGGGTGAGGAGGAGTAATGCTTAGCAGCTGACACAGAAGTGCTGGTATCTTGGCACATGCTTTATTTTCTTGCAACCATCTACTGATAACACCTGGGCTCTCAAGAAAAGAAGATGTCTCATCTCATATTTTTATTTCCATGTTTTATTCCATCTGCTGTTCTTTCCAAGTGTGGGACCCTTGTTATGTTAATGTTCAGGACAGTCTCCTCTTTTGATAAAGAGATGTGAACTTTGAAGCCAGCACAGCCTGGGATCCCATTACCAGGCTAGTTGCATTCCCAGTGGGAATGGGTCTTATTTTGTTTACAGATTAAAAAAAAATAAATGGTATCATCTATTATCCCAAGGGCATTGTTTACATTAATTTATCAACTGCTTCCAAGGAGCTACAGAGTTCAAGAGCATTACAAAACAGTGAGAACCCATCCTGGATTGAGTTACTGAAAGAATTACAGCTGACACTAAGAACTGCTTGAAATGTCTTAAGGGGAGCTGCAGACAATGGGCTGTATTATTTAGCAGAATAAAGGTGAAGATACAGGGGATACTTGAGACCAAGAAGGCAGTGAGTCTACCACAAGCATCAGCTCCAGTTGTACTACAAATCAAGGAAAAGAGATGTTAAACTCAAGGAGAGCCAGTGTGCTGAAACCTCAGCAATTTTTATTCTTTCTTCTCCAACATGTAGCCACATATTGGACTGTCAGACATACTCTTTGTTATTGTTTTATCAATACATTCCTTATAATCATTAGTGCAAAAGGTGAAAAAGCATTTGAGTTAACAAATAAAATCCCAATATACTTCTGGTATTTCACAGGCAGAAAATGAGAATATTTGCTGGACATTATTCTCTAGAGTCCTTATAACTAGCTAAAGACGCCAAGCATAGAACACAAAAAATAAATGAAAATGTTTAGTTCAGGTTCTGATGTTTATTTACTACTGGGATACTTCACAACTCTCCCATTCATCTCCATTCCAACTGGAGATGGTGAAATTCCTTTCCAAGACAGATGCAGTATTTTCTCGACAAGTATCAAGTGGAGGCAGCACTCTGTTATCAGTAGTGCTGAATGAATCTCCTGTCTGTAATTAGCTAATAAAGCATAACAGTCTTATGCTCTGTAAGTGGGAGAGCTTTATTGCATTGTGGGTAGCAACAGTGGGCAGAGTTTTCCCATTTCACACATACTTGTAGCTCTTGGCTTGATACTTTTGCACTTGGCCAGTTTGTGGAGCACTATATGAAATTTAGTCAGATGAGTTTCTTTTACTGCCACTGTATCAGGGTAGTTCCCAGCCTCTTGAGAAAATCTACAGAGAGCAATAAAGCCAGATTGTCCAACCAAGCTCAGTAATTGGGTCAAAGCACTATTAGGGAGTTCAAAATAATTTTTCACTCAATGTTTTTTATGAGTAGTTGCTCTCTACACAAAGGGGCAGCACCTGCCTCTCTGCACCTTTCTGAGGCTGGAGAGTGCAGGCCCTTCCCCAGGAGCTGCTCGAGCCCTTGTTTCCTGCACAGCCCCACTACCCTGTGCTGGGCCTGCTTTGGGAGAGCCCAGGGCTTTTCAGAAAAGCAAGAAGATATTTTACTCCCCCTTCTTATTGACACAATTATTTGACTGGGCCACCCTGCTGAGATCAAGCTCTCCTTTACTGGGATGGGGTGTCTATTCAATGCTTAGTGTCATGGAGTAGAGCTAGGCTGACTGCTCAGATCTGTGCTGCTATTGTGGTGCTGGCTACCCCCTGCCATACCCACAGAAATCCTTCCAGATCCAGTGCACACGTTCTGGCATGCCATCTGATCCAAATTAAAGCTGGTCTGCCCTGGGTTCCTAGCTCAGCACTGAATTCCAGCTGTGGTAAGCCACTAACGCTGTTACACCTAGTCTCTAATTTGAATGCATTTTACATTTCAATATATTTTGTCTGAACATTAAAAATGTCCACAAGAGGTGGATTTCTCTGTTTCATCAAGACAACCTGCAGTGCAGTAAGCCTACAGAAAGTCAAGATTTGATGCAAATTGTCTTCTCTGCTGCCTAGCTGAGAAAGCAGAATCCCAGCCAGAGGGTTGAGTGACCCCAGACATGGGACCTGTCTGCCACCAGGGACAGAGCTCCTCAATGATGCTGCTGAGATCCACTGGGCTGTGTCCTGGGCTGGGGTCCACCTCCAACCCACCAGGATGTGGTTGTTCATAGGTCAAAGACTCAGCAGCTTATGGCAGCTTTTTGAATTGTGAAAAAGTTGAAAGCACTGAGGAAACACCTGGCTTGGCTGATTTACAGGTGCAAACTGATTGCCAATGTGGCTTTAGAAGCAGATTCACACACCAGTACAGGCACTTGGTCTGACAGCTTCAGGTTAGATTTTAATACTCTAATACCTGTGAGCTGCTCCACAGGAAGCTCCAGACACCAAGTCTAGGTAAGACAGAGTTAAAGTAACACACAGGTGTTAAACTAACTCCCAGGTGTATCTGTGGGTGGTATGTCAGCCTTCTCCAGTGCTTCCCTCTCCCTGCTGCCCAGGGCACACAGTTGGCAGCAGCCTGTGGTGCAGATTGGCTCCTGTAAAAATAGCTTCACACAAAGCCTGCAGTGCCAGATGAAATTAGGATGGAAAGAAAATCTACACATGGACAGCTTTTCATTCAGGTCAAAAGACATTAATGAGAAAGGAAGTTTGAAAACAAGGTCAAGAGGGACAAGAGAAACAAATGCTCATCTTCACAGAAGCCAAGAGCAACTTCAGCTCACAAATTCAGAACTTGTCTTGGATTAGAATTGGTTTTAGCATAAGAAAACAATGAACTTAAGAGAACACAAGCTAGCTGTTAATTGAACCATGCTTATTTTCAATTTTCCTTTCAGTTGTCCCCTGTGCCCTCAGTTAGTAGAAACCTGGTATTCTAGGCAAGGAAAATATCTGTTGAGTTTAATTTCTCCCTATCCACAGTGAGGAACTGTACTCTGGCACCAGTTAGATGTGGAGCTGAACAGCTGAGAGAAATACTGACAGCAAATTCAGAGCCCTAATGTCCCCAGAACATTTCTTGTCTCACCTAGCATCCGAGTGGATTCACAGTGAACTTCCTGCAAGAAAAGGTGTATTAGGAATTCCAGGAAACCCTGAAGTGGATGGAACAAGTGGCACACAGGAACATCACATTTCATTTTTTAAGTTTGTAGTGGCTTGTTAAAAATATCCCTGTAGACTTAGAAGTCAGAGACAGTATCAGCAGTGAATGTATTTTTGAGAAAATGTGATTCAAGGTAGAAATGTGGCAGGTGCCAAGAAGTAGCAAAGGCCAACTGCTTGCAAGGGGTGGGGACAAAGTGTGACAGCATGACTGGCAGTAAAGGGACCTCTTTATCTATAGCCTGTCCTGGAGTATCTGAACAAGGTGGACAGAGCAGGACAAGCCCAGGGATGGCAGCTGGCATCAGTGAAGAGCCCAGATCATCCAGCAAGTCTGTGGCTGTGAGGCAGGTCCAGGGTCAAGACACAAAGTCAATCCACAGGTCAGGGTCAGGTCCAGTTCAGGTAACTAGCATCAGAGACATGCTTTCATCTGCATCTGCAAATTTCCTAGTACAAGATAGTTTTCATATTAGTTACATTTATTTTAGGAAACTAAAAAAAGGACAAAAAATCACCCCCAAAATGAACAGGTTGTATTTCAAAAAATGAAGCACAGCATAAATAAATAATAAAGAATAAACAAAACATGTGGTGACCATCTTGCACTCAGCCTTCTTACCCCCCTCCCTGTCAGGGTGGAGGTCAGGAGAATGGCTGCCATAAACTGCACATAAAATGCTGAGACAGTGGCCAGGTCTTGCAAATCTTGGAAGGATGAGTACAATGATGGCATCTCAGAGAGAATCCTTCTTCCCACTTCTCCTCACCTGTGCCCTGTAGGTACTGGCTTTTCCAGAGCTGGAGGGAGATAAAATGGCTCTTTTCCAGCACGAGGACCTCACTGAGCGCTGTAGTTCAGTGCAGTGTCAAGCCTGTCGTGCTGTGGCAACGGCTCACCAGCCCCAGACAAACTCTTCCCAGTCTCTGGACTACCCTGACACAGACCATCTGCAGCAGCACTTGTGCAAAAACAGGAGGAGCAAGTACTCCCTCCCTGTGCAGCCCCCGACAGAGCCCAGGCAAAGCTCCTGGCTCTGCTGGCTGAGGAGGTGTGAGGTCAAGCACAGGAGCTGTCCATCCAGCCAGATACCTTCTCCAATAACCTGCTGGTGGAAAAAGCACCCAGGTCCAATGCCAGCTCCTTGGAGTTTGCAGGTGATGTGATCTCTGTTTCAAAAAGAAATGACAGCTGGTTTGTTCCTTCACTCCAGCTGAGTACTGTGGCTTTATGCTCAGCAGATGTGCAGGAGGGAAGATCATTTTCCATGACAGCAAGGCCAGAAGAACTGCAGAAACTCTCTCCTCCTAAGCAGCTCCCCATGAACACTGAGCAGTCCCAGAGAGGGAAGCTAGCACGGTGGGTAATTCCCTGAGAGGGGTGTACATGGCAGAGGCAGCAGCAGCTGCTGCTTCTGCTTGCCCCAAGCTGAGACTCACAATGTTGATGCACATTTTACAAGAGCAATCTTAGGAATGGAGAGAGTGATGTAAGGTAAGAAACAAGGGGGTTAGGACAAGGTTCTGGTTTCTGTAATTTTAAGTAAACAACTTATAAAAATAATAGCAATTTTGAATGTTTCAAGAGATGAAATCAAAGCCATAATATTTAAATAATAAAAATGGAGTTGTTTAAATTTTACTTTAAAACTGTAATGAAATTGCTGCAATGGATAGCTTTTGTTGAATGTCTGCAAATTATTTGCACTGATCTGCTAATAATAGGATATGGAATGATTTTCATCACCAGAGAAGCTGTAGCTATTAGTCAACCTTAAGGTTGTCGGTTCAGTTCATTATTCTCAATTCTGTGAATGGAAAAGCTGGTGTGGAGAAATGAGGCTGCTGATTTTCCTGCAATTGCTGGAACCCAGGAGCACTAGGTACCTCCCCAGGTCTTTGCTCTTACCAGCTGTATTTGTCCAGCTGGTCAGAATGTCCTGGACCCATGGACAGGAAATAAGGATGCTTGTTTTTTAAAAAAGTAAAACATGTTCTAAAGCAAGGCAGCCACAATCATCCTTAGCAGTACCCCCACCTCACCTGCTATTCTTCTAAGCTACACTGTGGAACTTATCTAGGAAGCAGCTGAAATGAAAATATCAAAGTCAGGGAACATTTGTTTTCCTAAAATCTTCCCTGTTTGCAGGCAAAATTATTTCAATGGAACAAGATGTTCACATGCCCTTGTGGAGCCAGGAATAAATGAGCACTCAGGCAGGGAGTCAGCAGCTCTGAACTTCGTTCACTGTTGGTCACTAGGAGAGGTTCAGGATTTGGCTCACTTACCTTGTGCCATGAGCTAAGCCTCAGGACACAGCAAACAGTGACAGGCGGCTGTACATGACATGCAAAAAGACATCACATTGGATTCTGTGGGTCACTTGCAGCTAGACAGATTATCCATGAGCTGGATTTGGTCTACTGGATAATATCCATGTCCTTTCACGACTGGACAAGGGACAGACAACAACATAATTTAAAGTAGTCAATAAAAAATACAGGCAAATAAGTAATTTTATTGTGTTGTATTTCTATCAGCAGGTTACAAGACAAGGCACTTCAGGATTTAAAACGGGCCAGAAAAAATGACAAAACCCAAAATATTGCCCAGAGAAATACATAAGTTTAGGCAGTGATGCAGAAGAAAGCATGCTGTGGTGTGTAATGTGTCTCTCTGCATGTCAGAGACACCTCTGGGGTGTCAGCCCCTACAACTGGCACAAACTCAGTGAGAATGGCTGGGGCTGAGATGGCACCCGTGGGACAAAGGCTGCAGTGAAGGTAGATAACAGACCCAGCTGAACTGGGAGAAACTGCTCTCCTCTACCGTTTCAACAGCCAAAATCTCTTTTGAGATTCAAAGAGTATTTTTGTGTGCATATATATATATATATATATACACACACACACACACACATATACACTTCATGTATTCCCACATTAGAACAGAAGCTTCCGCTACAGTTCCCTTCTTCGAGCTGTTCCTATTTGCATAACTAAAATGAGGACAGTACAGTGTTTTGTGTGGTTTTTTCCTCAAGACAGGGGCACCACCTATCGGCCATGGGATCCCCGGCTTCGCTTCCCTGCGGCTGGCAAGTCCTGCCGACTGAAACCGCAGCTGGCAGAGAAGAAATCCATCTGTTCAGCTGAGCTACCTCTTACTGATCCTGAAAACTGGCAGCACTGATCAGGGCACCTCACCTTCCACATACACGCACACCCACACGCTCCCAGCCTGCGTGCACAGCTGAGCTCCAGAAAGAAAATAAAACCTCCTGAGCCACGAGACCCTGATGGCATCTGGCACAAAGCAGGGAACCCCTGGCTCCAAGGGCTGGGCTAGCACAGCAACTTGAGAGCAGTAATCCCGTGATCTGAGAGCACTCTGTCCTAAACACTTTCAGCCCTTTTGCTTTTGTGGTTGGGCACCTGTAACACAGGTCAAGGACTCCCTAATCATGATGATTGTTCACAGTACCTGTGATGTCCCCTGAAGACAGTGAATGTCAAGGACAGGGAGAGAAGAGCACTTCTTGTTCTGTTCTGAAATCCAAATACTTGGAGTTTATTTGTTTGGAGGAGTTGAATAACTACAACTAACTATAACTATAACTTATTCAGATAAGTATGATGCCAATCACGATATTTACCAGCAGAATCTGTTACAAAGACAGGGAGAGTGTGCAGTTAGGAGAGACAGTCTAAAGTGCAAGTTCTCATAACACACTTAGGAAGAAATTTATTCTATGCACTCTTCCCTTCAGCTTTAGATAAACCACTGGTTTATAGCATGCTCATGGGAAACTCAGAGATTACTCATTTTCTTTGGACGTTGGCGAGGCACAATTTAATTCCTGCAGGTTTGCCAGCTTGCTATACACACCTGTACAGGAAAGTTTGTCCCAATTTAAAGTGTCTTTTAGGAACTACAGGGAAACGTATGCAACTAACCTAATGATTACATCACATGAGAAAAAGGGCACCATGAAAGACTTTGGGACACACTTTGGGACTTGGGAAGGAACACGCTTTCTGAAAATTTCTCACAATAACTCATAAAAACTCAAAAAAAGTAATACCCCTTCTCCTTATGCTAATAAGGCAAGTCTAACTCCAGGCAAACTTTGAATTTGTGTAAATGTCACCTGTATAGCTGGGGGGAATTGTTCACCTGTACCAAAATGCTTCTTACTCAATAGTCTTTTACCATCCATGTGCCTAGACCTGCTTCAGCTTGTCATCTTTGCACAGTCATTGTTCTCCAGTGAACTTGAGTTGTGGGCAGCTTCTCTCAGGATCACACACTCCTGCATGAGTCTCTCTAAAAGTCTGATCATTTTCTAAAAATTTCAGTGTCTCTCTAAAAAGCAGTCCCCCCATCAATCTCACTTATTTAGCATGATATCCTAAGGAAGTGCTTTTATTTTAACATAGTCTGAAATTCATAACAAAACTTTCCATTTTATTTGGCTTATAAATATGATGAATACTATTTAATCTCTGAGTATTACATAAAAAGAGGTGGGAAGTTTCCGTGGCTTTCTTCTTTGTTTTCAGAGATCTACTTGACAACCAAAAGTAAAAAAAAAAAAAAAAAAAAAAAGCCGCAATTATTCCAGCAAGCAAGGGCTTCTGGAGTATGGAGATACTGCCACTAAGCATGGCCGAGCTGCTTGCTTTGTCATTAAACCTCCTGAGTAGCCAGATGAGGATAATTGCCAACCAAGCTGATGAAAGTACCGTGCACCTCTTCTACCTTTTGAAAAATGCCTTTGTTTGTTAGATTTGGCAAACAGGAACCTAACCTGATTTCAGCCTTAATAAAGTAGTGGTGCGGGCAACTTGCTCTCTTTTTGGAAAAGGATATGAGGAATCTTGGCTGATATGACCTTCATATAGTGCTTTTTTTTATAGCTTTATATTACAAAATCAGTTTGGACATCATTAATTGTTTTTACTGCCAACAGGATGTAAAATCTGCATGTGTCCTACATGCACTGCAGCAGCAGGCAACACTCTGCACTGCTGCAGGAATCAGCTCAGGTTAGGTCACAGCAGGTCAGTAAATAATCTCTAAAGCATTGAATAATTCAAAGAGTAATTTGGTGGTCAATGAATGTCAGACCCTTGTAATTCCATAAATCATCTCTGCAAATAATCAATAACTTTCATTAAACAATGAATTTTACAGTTTCTTCATTGCCTGTCAGTCCCACTTGAGTATGAATTTGAGGCAGGTAATTGTATATGCTCCAATAATTTTGATTATTTGCATAATAAGGAAGCCAAGCTGAGTATATTCACTCACATTGAGAAAAATGTGTAACAGTTTCCTACCCAAAGATAATGCAGTAGGACACCATCTCGTGAACAGAGGCTCACAGACTTTGAGATTGCTGTGTCTGGGTTCATTTGGAACACTTTGTTCTACATAAGCTTCATTTTTATTTCCTGATTTGCTTTGGAAAAAAAAAAGAAGAATCTTAAAATCCTGAACTGCCTGACTTCTGTGGACTGTACAGTGGGTTCTGTCAGCTGCTTAAGTGAGCTGAATCTGAATTTTAGAAGTATTTACATCTAAATATACTAACTTATTTTGACTTCCTATGAAGATTTTTCCAAGCATACCCAATAATATGTAAAAGCATCTTTTAACTAATCTTTCTTATATTAGTCCTTTTGAAGTGTTTGTGTTCTTTTTCTGTGCTTTATTCCAAGTAAATTTATCTCCAAAGAAAGGCCAGGGATATTGACACACAGACAAGGAATGGGCAAACCATGAAAAGAGAGGCTTAGTGACATCATCTCCACCTCAACCAGAGGAGGGTGTCAGCCTCGGTGTCCCCTGTGGCCCAGAGCAAGGCACAAGTCCCTTCAGTCCAAGAGTGCACAGCTCTGCTGGGCAGTCACACCTGGGTAAGGCAGACCCAACATGCCTGAAGTAGAGTTCCCTCACCCAGAAGCACTGACTGTCCCAAAGCAGCACAAAGTTAATTCATGGGAAATAAGGATCCTTTTTTCTGAGGCTTCTTAATAGACTCTACAAAGCTCAGCAGACAGTTCTGGGTTCTTTTTTGTGGTGCTGCTTTTATGTTCCCATTGCTATTATAAAACATTGAATAATAGAGGAAAAGAATATATTCATTTATTTAACCTAGAAAACTGATGAGCAGATTACCCAAGGTTACTGTACCTGCTTCAAAGATTAAACATCATTTAGGAGTCAAAGGGCAACTATTTATCGGCTGCAATGTATTTAATTCAGAGCCTTGAGCAGGATTAAATTTCTCATGGGTATTTGTGCTAATTTCAAAGGCTAGACTGACAGACAGTGTCTGAAAACAAAATTAAAGAGGGATGGCTTTAAACAGAATGTTTTTCTTTCCAGAATCCAAAGTGGCCTTATTTTTCAGTTGCTGGACTAAAAAATACTTCCACGTCCTTGGAGGATCAAGGGCTATCAAAACAGACAAAAGGAAGATCTGTGATTTAGTGGCATCACAGTTCACATGGTTTATATTTCTACTAAGCTCCCTGTGCTGTTTCACAGACCATGTGGCTTGGGATTGCTTTCAGACACAAAACTATGCACGGAAGTACAGATTTAGATACAACCTAAGATACATCCACAGATATTTGGTGCTTCTGAACAATCTGTATTGAATCAAACCTGCTTATATTAAAGTATTAAATACATGTTGTCTTTAGAAATTTTCAAAGGCATCTTTGGGAAGTTGTTATGTGGAAAATGTAAGTAATTGCTTTAGACCAAAAGGACACTATGCCATCTGAACAAACAGAGCCTGCAGAGTATCTTGTAGAGTGAAGGACTATTTCACTTGTAATTACTGCAGCAGCAGCATTGGATCTTATTACTCTAGCACATGCTGTCAACAAAACATATTTTTCAGTTTCTTCTTGATTAAAACAACAATTTTTGCATTTATTCAGTTATCACAGTGCACTCTGAGGAAAAAAAAAACATGTGAGAGAACAGTCTGAGATAACTCTGGGAGGAGGAGAAAGTGGAGAGTATCTCTTGAATCCTGAGAAAGTGCTGAATTTTTTACCTGAGAAAATCCCCAGGTGAGCTGGAAGTCTCAGCTGCTGTGTCATGTGTAGGTTGCTGTTTCATGTTGTGGGTTCACCCTGGCAGCAACTCAGCCCACACAGACATTCACTCACAGCTCTCCCCCAGAGTGGGATGGGGAACATAAGAGAATTGGGAGGGCATAAGAAGGAAGAGTTGTGAGTTGAGATAGAGACAGTTTAACAGTAAAGCAAAAGCTTTGCGTGCAAGCAAAGCAAAACAAGAAATTAATCCAAGACTCCTGTGGGTAGGCAGGTGTTCAGCCATCTCCAGGATGGCAGGGCTCCAGCAATGTGACAGTGACTCAGGAAGACAAGCACCATCACCCCAAAATCCTCTCCTTCCTCTCTCTTCCCCAAGCTGCTGTTGCTGTGCATGATGTGCTGTGATGTGGGATGCCCATCACTGGCCAGTGGGGTCAGCTGTCCTGACTGTGCCCTCTTCCCACCTCTGGTGTCCCCCAGCCCCTCGCTGCTGGGTTGGTACAAACCCTGCTCACCAACAACTGCAACACCAGCTTGTTATTTAGGCTACTTTGGTCACACATTCAGATCACTGCACCAGCTACTTGAAAGGAAAGTAACGTTATCCCAGTCAAAACCAGTAAAATGAAGAACCAATAAAATTTGTTGGCCAACCATATGTAGTCCTAGTGAATGCTAGGAGAAAAAAAAGGATTTGTAAGAGAAAAGAAAAAGCATTTTGAAATTAACTAACCTCCTTCTTGAGAACCTGCAGAGAACAAGAAGATCCAGCTTTCAGCCTTGCATGAAATGGGCATCTGAGAGGGAAGCATTAAAAAATCTTTGGCTGGATTTGAGTCATTCTTCTAGGGAACAATAATCAATGCTGTGGGCACTGGTTGTAAATGAATGACCAGCTAAAGGATTTGGCTGGGGACATGAACTGCAGGAAGTTATTAATTCCCTAAGCCCCTGAGCCAATGGCATGGCTAGTGTGACCACTTGAGGGTTTCCATCCTGTCAGGAGCCAGGCTCGCCCAGCTCTATTTGCAGTGGCACTTGCCAGAAAAGGCAGAGCTCATGGATGTGTGCATCACTGGCCCAGGTATCCTGCCCCATGTATTCCTTCAGGTCATGCCACTTCCACAAGTTCTTTGCACAACCTCTGACCTGATCCACTGCCAAAATCCTGGTCAGAGGGAGCTTGTGTCATTTTTCCTTACAGTACTCATTACCTACAGAGACACCTCTACAGCAGTAGGTCACCCAGCATGTATAGCAAACATTGCTCCAACACTGTGGGCCTTTTGCATGAGTCTTTTGTCTAGACTGTGAGCTCCCTGGAGCCCACAGCCTCAGCAGAAGCAGAGGAGACAAGATTCAGACAATGGGGTTACTCAGATTTTAGTTCCATTGCTAAAAAAATCTGCTTTGGTGCTTTTCAGTCCCTTGCAAATTTCAGAATTCCCAAATCTGGGACACAAACAGTTTAAAAGGCAGAAAACTGAAGCTGGACCCCTTTAATTTTTCACAAGAGCTGCTAAAAGTGAGTGACTAGTCAAAGCCAAGGAGCAGATCTGTGCTGATGCTGATTCCTCCTTCTGAGCAGCTCTGATCACAGCTGCAGAATTTAACATGCCTTGTAGGATGCCAGACCACACTATTCACATCTGACCTCTACCAGCACCCCCCTTGATCTGCCTTCTCTCTGCAGGGCACTGCTGGCTGTCACAAGGCTTTGTCATGCATAGCCACACACCTGCAACCTGCACAAAGACAAAGCAACGGGGAATGGAATTGTCAGTGTAAAACAAGAAGTAGGACTCTTGGAGAAATAGGAAATTGCAGGGTTTCTTTACAGTACCTGCAGCATCCCTGTTCCTCGTTCCCTGGCCATGGTGTCAGCCACCCCAAGAGAATCCTCTGCTGTGCTCCATACTAGCACCTCTGCAATGATGTGTCTGGAGAGCTGCACACTGGTTCAGATCACTCCAAAACCCCCTTAGTGGTTAGTGCTGTGGGACATTAGTTCTGGATGACTAATTATTTGGTTTGAAAACAGGTCTTTTGTTTCTTGGGCTATAAAGACAACATGACCACTTTCTGTACTTTTGACCCCAGGGAAAGAAAAGCCACAGATAATAGAATTAAACCCTCATTTCACTTGAGATAATATTTGTATTAGCTCCCTTAGTAAAATGTCATGTACACTGCCAAGTCTGCAGGTTATCACTTCCACAGTTGGAGTGTTTGGAGACAGGGCTTGGAAATAGGGGGTATTTGGGGGAAAGCTCTGAGAATTATAAGACCTGTAACTGTAGAACTTTTTTCCTACTTGGTCTGACATTTCCTTCAAGACTTGAGCTCAGACAAAATAACAGTCAGGATATTTTTTATTGGCCCAACACTGAAACATTATATAAGGTTTCAAGGCCACACTGATGATTTTTACCCTTTTTTAAAAGGCTCTCTGTAGACTTTGCAGGGAAAAGAACCAACAAATTCAACTGTGATTCCAATTGTGCTCCTCCTTCAGGGGATTATTTTAAAATTTTAAGCACCATGGAGGAAGAGTGCAAGTTCTCCCCATCAGTACTCAGAGCTTTTACCCTATAATTCTGAAATCAAAGCAACAATAATAAAGCTTCTTGGCCAAGTATTAGTTTGAGACATTTCATTCCATTCCAGGGAAGAAATGACCACTCCCTCCCTTTTCCTGCTGCAGTCATGTTGTGTTTGGATGCCCAAATGGTTTCAGGTAAGATTAGATTTTTCCATAACATGGGAGCTAGTTCTTCTGCCTTCTCCTTTCCCCAGTATGTTATCTTTTTTGCTTTGTAAATGGCAGTACACATTCTGCAAAATAAACCATTGGCAAAGAGGGAATTTCAAACTCTGATATAGGTAGCACGCTGAGCAAGTTGGGTGATCAGGTAACACAGAGGTTTTTAGATTGGCTTGTAATGAGGAAATGAAGAACTTATCTTGAGAAAGTACAAGCCCATTCTTTAAATATTCATTGTATTATCAGCACTGTGCTGCAGAACTCCACTCCAGCCTTTCCCATGAAGGAATGGAAACTACCAGCTCTCTACGCTTTTTAGGGTGCACATGTTCATTCAGTCAATATACCACAGTGTAATATTTTCCTTAATTCACAACTCCCAACTGTTTCCCCTTTCATTTTATCTCCATGCTGGAGTTGTAGAGGTAAAGCACAGGTCTGGTGTGTCTTCACACACAAAGCTGGCTTTTGTGGGCAGAGCAGGAAGAATTGCTGGAGCCAGTAGAAGGAAAATGAGAGAGAAAGAAAATATTTTATCTGCTTTGTGCCACATGCTTTGGTGTCTGGTTACAGAATAGTCAGTCTACAGTGACAGTCCAATTCCCCATGCCCCAACGAGACCTGACACAGTGTGCAGGTGGTGTTTAACCAGGGTATGTGCATATACTGATCCTCTTTAATTCTGCACCCCCTTCACAAGTCAGTGTCTGCTGTGAGCTGCTCTAGAATGCCTGTTTGGAGCACTTGTCCAAAACCACTGAGAAAGCTGACCTGTAGATAAGCTTTGGGAACAAAATGGACAAGGGTGTGGAGCAAGAAAATTTGCAGAAGGTAGCTAAAGGAATCTATGTTGATATGACTCAGCTGCAGAACTCTGGGATTGGAACAGCATGAAAAATATTGGAAATAAACAGATCCTGAAGTAATTCCTCCTAGGTCCTCGTTATGCTCCTGGCAATGGCCAGTCCAGCGACGCCAGCCAGGAGGAAACGTGACCTTGCACAGAGGAGACTGGCCTTGTTACTCACGGCCACAATCAGAAGCACACCCCAAACCTGACCTACCCCACAGTCATCTCCACAGGAGACAGGCACTCGTCTGCCAGGACAGGAACAGCCCCAGCTGTCAGGCAGTGGAAGCTGGAGCATTTACTCATCAGTGCTCCAGAATGCTTGTGCTTCCAAGGGTCCCACGGGCTGTGTCACCAAAATATTTTTTCCACCGATGTGATGCATATATGTGCGTGTGTATGTGTACAGGTGAACAGTCACACACATAGATTTGTCTGGCATTATCTCAGGAATTTGGATAGATGTTTACCAGAATAATAGGCTGTGCACAACTTCAAACCTGGCACACGGCCCACCTCTGCACCCCAAAAGCAGGCACTAGATAGAAGAGTCTGTGGTCTGGAAGGACAGCCATACAATTCACCATTTTTAAGGACATAAGAAGACTTCTGTGGCTACTTAGTATACACTGTGCTATAATAACAAATACAACATTAAAGGAAAAGCAAAAGGATAATTTGAACAGAAATCTTCAAAATAAATTTGAAGACCCTATAAAACTTTCCACAACAGTTTAAACAGATTATTAAAAAATAATACTATTAATCAAGCTTTTAAAATTCCATATGAGAAGAATTATT
This sequence comes from Peucedramus taeniatus, assembly GCA_013400575.1. Lineage (NCBI taxonomy): Eukaryota > Metazoa > Chordata > Aves > Passeriformes > Fringillidae > Peucedramus > Peucedramus taeniatus. The sequence continues at coordinate 142,676 of WBNO01010657.1, forward strand.
CAGCCAAAATCCCAGAGAGCAGTTGTAGATAATTTCTAGTTGTCTTACTGTTCAAGCAGAGTTTTCCCCAAGAATTTCCACTACTCATGCTCCGTTTCCAAAAGAAAAATGAATGAATGATGGGTCTTCAGGGTTTTTTTTATTCCAAATACTTAATATTGAGCAATACACAGGATTCAGAAAAAAAGAAATCTTTCACGTCTCCTTTTTCAGCTTTAAAAATGCTGCAGAGGATACAAACACTATTTCTTCTCTTTAGCAGGTCACTTGTAATAGACAAGCTGCTTGTGATGCATTCCATGCTGGGACCAGCTATAAGCCATGCATCTGCTGAATTTAGGAATAAAGAGCTGGTCCATAAAATGTGGAATCAGAGGAGTGGCCTCAGGGGCATAATGGTGCATTACTGCTGTGAGATCAGAGTGTTTCACTGAAAGATATATATTGTTACAGGAAAAGGGGTTCCATGGTTTCTGATTCTGTCATTATTTATTGTTGCCATTGCTCATTTTCTGTGATGCTGGCTCACACAGCAGAGAGAACTGCAGAGTGCTCTGCAGCTTGCACTGCAGCTCACGTTATTTGCTGTGGCAAAGGAATTTTTTCTTATTAGGGTAAGATGTATGCAAGAACTTTAAAGCTACTGTTCATCTAAGTATTAAAAACATTAAGTCTAGGAATAACTAGACTCCTTTACTTCCTAAGAAGGTCACAGACAGGCATTGCTCCTTGCCAGCTTGATGAAGACAATCAGGATGAAGAGAGAGGAAGGATGAGCAGGACCCTGACTGACCTTCCAAAACAGACAACCTCATTTAACATTAGTCTCAGTCACAGTTCTAGCTCTCACCACTTTTTGATATCAACAAAGGGCAAATATCCATTCTGCTTTGCTCAGACCTTAATTAATAGAAGTCCCCAGGCCCTAGGAGGAACATCTTACGAGCTGGCCATTATCAGCCTTAATTATTTACTAGATACACCTGGCAACTCTGACATTGATAAAGCAAGAGCCAGTGACTAACTGTGGATACATCTCCTAGGCTTTTTCTTCTGTAAATTGTTCTCAACAATATCACTCCTTGGGTTTACTGGATTTAAAAAAGTATGGGTTAAAAGTTGCTTGGATTAATTATTGATTGAACTAGGCTCACAAGTAATTTAAGTCCAGGAACAGAAATGTGTCTCTTTGGAATCAGGTGTCTGTATACGTTCCTGCAGCTGGATGTGCAGATTTCTGAGTGCCATTTGGTAGTTCCCAGGCTCTTGGAACTGCTGTGGTTCCTGCCTGCTCTGAGGCTGCTCTGATAGGCTGTTCCTGCTTAATAACTTCATAGGTCCAAGCAGGGCTGAGTGACACGCAGGGATGGGTTCCACGTGTTGGGAGCTGTCACTTTTACTAGGTAAATCAATACCATGATTCCCTTCTTATCCTGAAAGCTGTGGGAGGACAGAGTCTGTTATCATGGGACTGTGCCTTGGCTCCTGCCATGCTGCAGCTTCACAAACCCCTGCCCTGCCGTGCTGCCTGTCACCTGTTGGAAGGCTGTGGCTGCTTGAATATGCTCATCTAGAACATGTTTGGGTATTTTTCTGGATAAAACACAGACAGTGGCTGCATGCACACGGGAGAGTCAAGGGTGGACCTTACTGCTGGTAAGTGGTCCCTATGGGTTTCAGTTGGCTGATGACAGATAAGAGCAGTCTCACCTGAAGCTGATATGGCTAGAAGCACCATGAACTTTGCTCTACCTTTGCTATTTTTTGGCTTCTCAGAAGGTCCACTGATGGCTCAAGGTGGGATTTCTGAGTATGAATTCATAGTTTGTGCCACTGCCCAGAGATGATTTTGGGAGTTACAAACTATGCCAGAAAAAAAAACTGGCAGGAAATATACAGAATAGGATTACTAGATAATAGCTAAATCCAAGACACTGGTTTCTTTATTCCTTTTTCAGCACTGGCTGAATACCCCCAATTTAAATGTTTCTATCTGGAGAAACCCTGCCACTCCTACCGTGTATCTCAAGTCCTTAGAATAGAGAGGTGTCAGTACAGTTTGTTCTCAGACTTTTACATAGATTCAGTTGCATTCAATTATGTTTCCTAAACCCTGGCAGAGCTAGGGCTGTCACTGCAGAAAAAGGTGCCTGACCAGGATGGTGTCTCTGGAGGCACTGAGCCTGCCAGTCGGGCAGCAGTGGCAGTTCTGTCACCTCCTGTCATCGCTGCACACCTGCCCTGCTGCCCACAGGTGGGCACGGGGGGCAGCCCTGCACCCTGCCCAGGCACAGCATGAGTGCTGCCAGGAGCAGCAGCAGACAGGCAGGTGGGTCTGCAGGCTGTGAAATGCCCAGGCCTGTGCACACAGGGTGCTTCTGTGCTACACATCTGCTTTGTAAAGATGAAACTTTCCTCGTAGAAAGCCTTGCCACTGTCACGCAAGGTGTTTTTTATTTCTTCTGAGCAGTTCTTGGCATCTACAAATGGAGTTTCTACGTAAGATGCCAAAATGAGCTTCATCTCTGTGATCCCAGATCAAGGAAGGGCATCCAGAAGATTAATTTAGGAATTTTCTCTGTAGGACTGCTCCTGAAGAGTTCCAAAACAGACCCAGAGACCCTAGTTTGCTCTGATTGTTTAGGTCTCGCAATTTTATTTTGGGCCAGGCTGTTAGGAACAAGTGTTTAAAATATCTTGAATGTGGCCTGTACTGACCCTTTCCATCCCCTGTCAGTCTGCCCCTGTAGAAGGGGGACTCAGCATCATCCTCCCACAGAGGACAGAGATTTCAGACTGAAAATTTTTGTTAGAGACTGTGTGAAGGGTTAGAGGCTAAATGGGAATTTGTTTTTTATAAAACAGTTTCTCCCGCACTACTCGTCAAATGTTGACCTCAGGGTCCTATGTTTCCCATATTAGATTGATGATCTCATATATTCTGCTAAATGTGCTATCTATTCTGCTAGATATGGCATCCTAATATTTCTTTTGAGTTGCATTCACCTTACATTCTTGCTGGAGAAACAACAGCTGAGATTTTTGTATTGCACTGGAATTTGTTGTGTGTTTTTTGGTAAAAGTTTGTGAACTTCATTTGAAGGTATTGGGTTTTTTTCCAAAACAAATATGGATGCCTCAATATACTGCAAGATATTTCACTGAGGCCATGCATTAATATTCTGAGAAGGTAACAGGTTGGTCAATGCCTTTAATACAAATGCCACATGAGAGGATATAAAACTTAAAAATGGCATATATGTGCTTGATATTAAGCCAGAGCCTCAGCAAACTGGTCAGAAAATGTAATTACAGCAGGATGTAATTCAGAGAAGTGGTCTGTACAGCCACAGACTCACACATGGGCACATATCAGATCAGCCAGCCCTAATCCACTCCAAAAATCAGTGCTGAAATGGCCAAGTCCCTTCTGGACTTAAAACAAAGAAATTAATTGCAGAAAGAGAACTACATCCATTTTTCGAGGATGAGTACTAGGCTATGGGTATTTATATGTTTTTGTAAAAAACTTTCTTGAGATGGTTATTCTCCTGAACAGCCAAAACAGACATCCTTCAGACAATGGAATTTGAAACGCCAGAAACAGTTCAGGATCAATCCCCTGTTCATATACAACCTTTATTTACTTTAAATCTGAGTTTGGGGGGAATTGGTTTTGATTTGGGTTTGGGTTTTGTTGGGATTTTTTTCTTTTTTTTTTTTTAGCTTGAATTTTACAGCACTGCAAGGAAAAAAACCCTCACTATTGATCCTTTAAGGTTAAGAACTTGGTGCACTTAAATTATTCTAACCCAGAAAGTTTGAAATTTATGGTCCCTCTTGAACCTTTCTGCCTCACCAGCTTCCTTGAGAGGACCCTACTACAGGCTGCACGCCAACTGCAGTAAAATTTAAAGAGGTGAGAGAGAAACTTCCCAGAAAATATAAACATTTCATGGAAATGAAATAAGTCTTCCCTTATAGGAACTCACCTCAGCAAGCTTTAGATAAATGAAAAGGTATTCAGAATTTTAAGTGGATGTAAAGTGTGGTGGTTTAGATACATTTGTTTATGAGCAATGCAGAAGTGCATATTGTCCTGGGAGGGTCTGGGGCCATCAGTCCCCCTGTCCCGGGGTCAGTGGTGGCCGGGGGGGTTGGTTTGTGCTTCCCTGCAGGAGGATGGCAGCCCCGCTCCCCTCTGCTCCCCAGGGACAGCCCCTGCCCTCACGGCTCAAACCCATGGCATCCACACACCCTGGGCAGGAGGGAAACATGCCCGAGATCAGAGATGGGAAACTTGGAAAAACAGCAGCAAGCAAGGCACGGGAAGGCACTCTGCTCACTCTGCTCTCCTGTTCGAGATCTCTGCTGACACAACACAGAAGACTCACGTGGCTGTGGGGAGAAATAAAGTGTGAGCACTAGGAGGGCTGTAAATTCCTCAGCTCCACTTGCTGGGCACTGGCTCCAGAGGCTTACTCCTCCTGCAGCTTTCTGTGACCCACGTTTCCTCAGAAATCTCAACACACCTGTGGAGGGTCTCAGAAGCTGCTGGGAAAATGACACGATGTAGGCAGGAATGGATTTTTCAGAGGGGAACTTTTCTGGCTTGGGAAGATGTTGGAAAATTCAGATTCAGTGGTGGCTTGGAAACACCAAGGGATTGATGCCCACACAGTGCTCCTCTCTGTGAAGGTCCTTGTCATGACCTCAGGAGAGACCTGTCAGGCAGATCTAATATGGCTTTTCTGGCCCTTCATGTCACATGGCCGTGCACTGAACCAGCAGAGACTTCAGCAGAGACCATGGGTGAACACAGCAGAGATGTGAGCTGATGGGTGTTTGCTCACACTGATCCCATGTTAATGACATAAAATAGAAACAGGGAAAATGTAACAAAGCCTGGCATTTCCACAGGCTGTCACTGATTGGAATGCTTCTGAGGTCAAGTTTTCCTTTCCCAGTTGTTTCTCCAGAAACGTGTAAAATCAATTCATTTAGAAACATAAACCCATGCAGTATTTGTCCATAAGAAATACTTCTGTATTTGGTTCAAATTTTTCTAAAGACTTCTTATTTTTTCTGTTTACATACCAGTCAACCTCAGATAAACCCTTGCTAACCAATTGAAAGCTGGCTTCATGGTAACTGACATTACCAAGGGTTTTCAGAAAATTCTTTTTAAATGAGTTTTAAGAGACAATAAGAAGCCAGCTTGAATAAAGTTGTCAAAGCATATATATGGTAAGGGGACAGTGTCAGCCTTCTGCATGATAATTTAGGAAATGACCCTAGGGAGAATCATCACAGGCCATAAATCTGCATTTTAGCCTTTTAGCCAAAAGCCCTATCTTTCTAGTCAACTAATGGCATTTTGACAGGGTGTGCAGCTGAATTTCTTTAGAAGTGGAGTTGGGGAGACTGCAGGAGAATTCGGTAGTTTAGTGGCAAAATTCTTCAGACCAATACCTTTGAAATGGTAGCACTGGTGGTGTATGCCTGCTCTGTCAGGGGCTCCCACACTGCCCTGTTTGTGAGCCCTGCTAAGGAGGCCAGAGCAGCTCCTGCTTCATGGAGCTGCAGTGTCCTGGAGGCGTGCTGGGAGGAGGCAGAAGGGTGGCAGCTATTGCAGCTTCACTCTTCTCTGTGACATATTACATCCAGAAGAGAAAATATTGCCTTGTAGGGAGCATAAATCAGGGGCTGCCTTCAGCTTTTAAAATGACGTAAAGTTTGCATGAATATAATTATAGCCTCGGATGCAAATAAAACAAGATGTGACAGATAAAGAAGGCTGCCACTACTAAGCTAATGTTATAAAACTTCAGTAAGTGACTAGCAGTTGGCAGGATGTTCAAAGAAGGTTTTACTCTCCCTGACACTGATATGGTGTCTGAGATATCTCTTTTTAAAGCTTTTTGTTGAATTTTATATGCTTTTAAATACAGTGATTAGTTAAGATTGCCTTGAGCTCCATCCTTTAAGCCAAATGTATTGATTCCAAAGTACCGAATAATTTTCTTCAGTCATCGAAAACAAAGGTATGCACTTTGTGGTGTTTGTTTCTTGGCAGTGATGTTGCATTTTCATACTGTAAACATATATTCTATTTTCCAAATTCAGACTAATTGAGGTTATTACCTAATGTCTCTCTGAAGCCAGTCTTACCTTATCTCTCTGAAAGTCTGTATCACTCCACATATGCCACAGATGACACATACACACAGACGTGTTCATACCCAGCAGCAATGAAGAGTTCAGCTCCTCCACACTCCAAACAGCTCCCTACTGGGACTCTAAGACAAGAGCAACTGTCCTGTTTTGCATTTGCTTTTGTATTTTTTGGTAGATTGCTCTCCTTATGTGTCTAGCAAAGCAGTGTTTAAACACTTGGGCAATGTTCTCTATAAGGTGTGCAGGTTTCATAAGTAGATGTAACAATACACACACACACACACATATGCCAGGTAAAGGTTGGACCAGGTACAGAATATCTGGAGGATTGTTCCGTCAGGAATTTGCAAGATTTAGGGATTCCCTTTAAGAAGTTACACAACTCTTCCCCATTTGACTGCTCAGATACTCACCAAGTAATCAGTCACCATGACTCCTCACAAAGATAACATTCTGAGCAAGAGTAAATTATGGAGATGAAATCTCTAAGGGAGTATTTAAACAAACTATAATTACAAACGTTTACTCTCTGTGACACTTTCAGCTCCTTATCACCAAGTCTTCTACAATTTGTTACCTTAATTACAAGTTGCCAAATTTCTCTGGTCTGACCTCTAAAATGATCAGAAATAAGAATGCCTGATATAGATTCTGTATTTTGCAAGGCCAGACACTGTAAGGATCATAATAATGACTGCCATAGTGGGATGCATCATTGTTATAGAGGTTTGCACCAACGTCTTGCATTATTTTACTTCAATACATATTAATTTTGTTGGCACACTTTTTCTCCCTGCAAATAGAGCCTGGTGCTTATAGTACTGAAGACCAGATTATACTGGTCTTCAGTACTATCTCTGTGCCCCTCTGTGACAGCCTCCTTTTGGTGGCAGGAGACATTTGCATCTCAGGTGTGCCATGCCATGTGATTCCATCTCGGAAAGGTTACTTGTAAGCACAGCTACTCCTGCCCAAGCAATGCCCTCCGCAAGCTCAGAGCAACACAGAACAAAGAGCCAGGTTTTGCTCCCCGTGTAGGGGAATTTTTACTTTTCCTTCTGGGATAAAGCATTCCATGGTGAGCTAATTCCACAAGGAAGCCTTCCTTCTGTCACCTGTATGCAGCAATCCCTGCTGATCTAAAGCAGGTCTTTCCATACAGTGTCTGGCACATATTTCAGTGTCAGTTCTACTCTAGAAAATCTCTCTGACATGTGAGAATGAGCTCTCAGAACTACACAGGACAGGGAGGACCCAGCAGCCCACAAAGATGCTGGGATGAGTCACCCCAGAAGGGAATGAGAGTCTGGTACCACTCAGTGTAAATGTCAGCTTTTGTGCTGTCGGAGTAGGAAGAGGATAGCTACAAACCCCTGAGCAGAGAAAACTAGAACCTCAGACTGGAAAATCCTTCAGTCACTCACAGGTTTGAGGTTTCTGGTCCATTGCCTTTACCATTGTTAAACCCAAAGTCAATCCCAGAGGACAGGTGTCTTGCCTCAGGCTGCAGAGCAGAGTGGATGCAAAAAAGAACAGGGACATGAATAGCTTGCACAAACTAACAGGATGCTTTAAATCTCAGGTGTAACAGGAACTGCACTGTTACTGTTTGTCTTCCTTGGGTCATTGCAGCAAAGGCAAGGGGAACACTACCCTATGAAAAATGGAGTACATGACATAGGAGCTGGTCACATTACGCCCTGTCATTCTGCTTTATCTCTCACTATTGCAGGCCATTTAGTCTTCACCTTCAGCAGTTCTGAGAGTCTTCAAATCACAGCTGCATTCTCTCTGAGCAATATGACTTTCACCAAGGCATTTGCTGTTCTGAGCGTAATAGGGGTTTGCAAAATGCCCTGTTTTCAACTGCACCAAATGAGACTGTTGAGTAACCTAATGTTGGCCAGTGCCAAAGAGCAGGTACCTTCTGCACTGCCAGCTCAACATCGCTCCCCATGCCTCAGCACCTACTCCACTCTGAGATGTTATCACAGATCTCCTGAGGGACTTGGGATGACAACGGCAGCAAATCCCAGCCCTGAGCAAAGTAAAACAAGGAGATCCAACAGCTATAGCACGGCAGCTGGCAGCAATTCACCCCACTGATGCTGCCATGGTAGAAGCTCTGGGCCAGTGCTGGGAGGGCCGTGCAGCAGCTGTGGTTCACACTATTCAGTGAACAATTAATACAATCAATTACTTTCCAAGAATGTCTAATGAATCACTGGGCCATTAACCTGATCAGTCATAGTGTATATTCCCAACATCAGTATTGCTTGAATAATCTCCAAGGGAATAATTAGAAGTGCATCACTTGGAAGAATGCATTGTATGTAATGCACTACTGGATCCCAATAAATTCAGCCTCCTGTCAGGGATTTAGAAAGAAGTCAGTGGATGGAAGACTAAGAGGTCAAGAGAGAGAGCATGATGTGAATAATACCTTGTTATGAGTTTAGAGAATCTGTGTATCTCTTTTTTGGCATCAAGATTAAAGATTTGAAGCAGAGAAGGACGGAAGTTACTTAAATGGTCATATTGGTTCTTGACAGGCAACTTAGTCCTCCCTGTGGCTAACCTACCAGTCTAACTTGTTCCTAATTTAATCTAGACCCTGGTGTCTCCACAACCCAAACTTCAGTTACAAAACTTAAGTTCCTTTCTAGTTGTAGTTAATTCCATCCTTAAAGTAAACTAAGCAGAGCTAGCTGACTAATTCACACAAGGGATACTCCAGGAAGAAATTATGCATGAGAAATGCAACACATACTTTTCATGAGAGGCAAATTACTCTGCCTCTGTCCAGGACAGGCACTGAACACTACCTCAAAAGCCTCCAATCCACCTTTGTGCCATGCCACAAGGCACAGAACATTCATCCTCTCTGCAATGTTCTAAAAATCATCTAGCCCCCTGCACCTTTAATTACCACAGAAATTACAATTAGATGTTTTGGAAGTACATGGCATGCAAGGAAAATGTGACCAGCTTCTGCAGGTATGGATAGACATGATCTTTCCCAAAGGACACTAACCATGAACAACACAGACATGACCTATAGACAGAGCAGGATTGTGTCTTTGCCTGCTTCATTTTCCCACCCTCATGAGTTACTACTTGTGTTAATATTTGTTTAGGTCAATATTAAGGCCCAAGCTGAGCACTGCTACTGCCTGTGTCCCTACACAATAAGAGCTGGTAGACACAGTAGGATAGAGCTATGACCCTAGGAGTCAGTTATTGCAGAATTAAGCTAAGCTTCTCAAAAAATCCCTTGGGTAGAAAAGCTCCCTTTACACACCTAAGACTATGAGAGGACATAAATAATTAATTGTCCTGCATCTTTCTTACTGCAGAAAAGATTTCAGGTAATGCAAGTGTAAAAACATAGATATATATCCACCATCCACATTTTTTTCCTCATAAGGATGAAGAGTATATTAAGTGACCTTCCTCTCCAATAGGATAAGAAATCTAATGCCAGCTTAGGAAACTTAAAGTTATTAGCAGTTACATATTACTGGCAACGTATTTTACACTAGACAGCTATGAAAAAAAAGTCATAAAAATGCAATTAAATGTCTGAACTGTTGCTATTTTGGAAATTAAAACAACACACAGTGTCCTTGCTGCAGCTTATATTACTTACTTATGACTTCTGCAGTTATTTTCACCAGTTTAACCATGCTTCTTTTCCATAAATGTCTGCTGTAAATTGGTCCTTTGGGAATCTTGAAAATAACAAGATCTGTAATAAAAAAATTAATAACACTGGGAGAAAACTCAGGTTGGAAAGGCGTTTTTAGAGCACATTAAAGGGTCTATTTAAAAAAAATACTCACAGAGAAACACCCCAATGCTCTGTGGCAGGTAGATTTGAGCTGTCACTGCTGAGAAGTAGAAGAAGGGACACCAAGTTTTCAAGAGATTGGACTTTATGGCTGCTGGGAATACTACTAGGCTCTCCAAAGTGGCATTAAAGAATTTTGTTCTCTTGATAAAATCATACAAAGTACCATTGCCAGTGAACAGTATACACAGTCATGTTTACATTTTTTCTACATATCAATTCTTCTTGTACATGAAAAGTTCTAAGGCAGCACTCCCCAGTTCAAATCACAAAGAATGTAGAATACAGATTCATTTACAGTTATGAATATTCCAGTTGGAAAGTATAAGCTAAGGGAGAAAAGAGAATTACATCAGCACATCACAGAACATTGTCAACAAGTAGCGTGCTGAATCCTGAACTTCTATGGTTTCAAAACATAACGGTTTGGTCTTTCTTGTTGCACAAATTTTGTCACACCTTTGTCTAATTGGGACATTGGTGTTGTATGTAGTAAGACTACAAAGAGTTCTAAAGATTCTACTGTTTCAAATGAAAATGGAACACTGTCTAATAAGACAGAAGAAGACAGTGTTCAGCATATATTTCTATCCCAAATGCAAGGGCAAAAAAGATAAAGAATGGTTATTTTGATGGAAGGTGATGAAACAAACATTGTGAGTCTGATGCTTATGAAGGAGCAATAATTAGTCAGATATTTTTAAGTCACAAAAACCCAATCATGTGGCTGGCAGTGGTGGCTGCTACCTGCTCTGCCCTTCCACATGCTCCCTGGCTGTCCCAGCTGACAGCAGCGGCCGTGCTCCCCTTGGTACCCAGGTACTGAGACCAAACTAGGCACAAGCACTAGGTAAAATATGTTCGTGTTTTCTCATGGAGAAAATGTAAAGCAAACTATTTTGGTTTGTATTTGCAATGCACTGAGTGCAGAGAGAGAGAGAGATGTGCTGGTTCTGCTGATATACACTATTACATTAACTATGATAAAGTGTCCGAGCATTTTGTCTTATTTAATCTGAGTATATAAATACTGGTCTGTTTATAACCCAGTTTCTGGAGACAGCCCTCAAATACCATCTAATTTCACCTTTCCTCCTGTGCCACACTGCTGTGCAGTCACAGCTGTAGTACATGAGGAAATGCCAGTAGAAAACCCCTTTCTACTCTGCCAATTAGATGGCTGAAAAAATGTTCATAGAGTGGTAAGAAGGGTGAGAACATACTTCTCTGGAAAGAAGAGTGGAAGCAAACCCAAGACTTACAGAGTAATATATTCTTTTATTATATCAGCTAATACAGGAGCATCAGACGAGCTTCTAGGTATACAGGCATTCCTCACATCTGAAATAGCAGCATATGAGAGAAAACTGAATAGAGAAATTCAAATTGGAGAGGAGACGCAAGGTGAGCCTGAATCTTCTCCATAAGATTTTGGCAGTTGGACATTCCGTGTGTCTCATCTAACTTCCCTTTGCAGGGCCATTTTCTTCCTAAACACACAATTAATGCTTGTTTCATCACAAGCAACAGTTTTGAATCTCTCTAAAGGTGAAAGGAACCATGAATGTTATTTCTTTTGCACTTTAAAATCTGGTAAGCACCTGCTAGAGCATCCTGTGCATTCCACAGGATGGCCAGCTAGAAGGGTCCTTCCTGTCCTCAGCTGCATTTGCTGTTACATTATGAGCAAGGATAAATCTGAGAGTGTGATTTTCTGTGGACTTTTTTGATTTCTCATTATTACATTCTCTCTTTTTCATCTCTTCTCTCAACAAAACCAAGTTATTTACAGTAAAATTGAACACTTTTTGTTGCCTGCCTATGGACTCACTGATATTTGCATTGTATCATTTTAAGAATGAGAGCGTAGCCCTAGAGCTTAGATCTCAGTAATGTAATTCTAACAGTTTGTTGTAAGTTTGTCCAATTTTTATGAACTACTTATCTTTGACTAAAGGCTGTACTTTGTCTGCAGAATTTGCTCTCCCAAACCATCTGTTCTCCTTGCTAAAATATATTCTCACTCCTCTCTAAGACTGAGGGCACCCAAACGTCCTACATCCACAGTGTCTGCACTTTCACAGATTTTACTTTGCACTGATTCCACCTGTGAATGCCAGCAGCTCCTGGTGAGCATTCCAAGAGTGCAATCCCAACTGGAACACCACTAGCCTTTGCAGTGCTTTTGCATCTCTTTCCTTCACTGTAAGCCTTCTGTCACCAGCAGCACCTTATCACCAAAGTAATCTTTTCTCAAAACATATGGCAGTAGAGTACTTCAAAGATACACTTACTGTAAAAGTCATACTTGATCCCAGATATACTTTGAAGCTACATTTATTTTAAAATTCATACTTGATCCTAGGTAATTTCTCTTAGTTTTTTTTTTTCTCTTAGTTTTTTCTCTTAGTTTTTTTTTTTCTTAGTGTTTGTTCCAAATTGTCTTTTTAGATCAGTTGCTCTGTCATGTTTTCTCTGGCAATCTGACAACATCCACTGACTAGCAGTGACACAGCAAATCCAACAAGTCATTCATGGTTTTATGAATTGTAGCTATGAGCCATCAATTCATCTAAGATGTAAGTAGCCTTTACCAGCCTCCTAAAGTCACCCCTAGCATCTGCTCTGCCCAGTGCAAACAGCTGAGGGAAACATCACAGTTTCAAGGCACTGACACAGCCCAGGGCTGGGGTCCCAGCTGGCGATGGCTGCAATGTGACAGCTAGCATGTACCTATGACAACAACTACCCTGAGTGTTGAATAAATGCTGGAGGACACAACAGGGCCATTTCAGTAGAATGCTAGGGATCAGCAATAAACTGTAACATGACCACTCTTCAGGCTTATGATAAGGCAGGCTAGCTAGAATTGTCTTCTGCTAAATATGCCTTTCTTACCTGTGACACCAGCAATGAGCCTCCAAAGGTAAAGTATACAGGGCAGTCTCCTCACAACAGGCAACAGTGACCAGAACTCCCCGTTCTGTGAGAAAGCAAGGGGAGTTACAGATCCGATTCTTTCATTGCCTTCATCCACTGTCCTTAAGCAAGATTTAATAAAGACACCTTCTTTCAAGCTTACTGGATGTTTCATTCCTGTAAAAACATTTCTATGTAATGTTTTATATAGTGACAGTCTATACAGAAAAAAAATTCTGCTGTATGGCTAAAACAAAAGCCAGACAGTAAAACATTTTTCTAGCGACAGTGCGGCAGAAGTGGCAGAAGTCCTATTGTACTACTAGATAGGACTGTAGAATCCTATCTCTGTAGTTATACCCTAGGGGAATGACTTGTTCAAGGGACTACATGACTGCCTTTTCTACCACAGTCCTGTGCATTGCCTGTGCACTCTGCACTGAGATCTGAGGGTACAGGTCCTCTCAGTGCTTTGGGATTGTACTAGGTGCTGGTTCTTCATCACCACTTCTTTTTGAATATACCTCTGTCAGTGCTGACAAATATGTAAGTCTGCCTTCAAACAATAACTGGAAATATTACTGGGATTAGCTTGCATGTCAGCGTCACTATCCAGTCACTTAACAATCACTCAAAGAAATGATATAAAATATCACTTTTTTACATAGATGAATAATAGAGTGTTTGTCAGTCACTTCTAGGCTGACTGAGCCCCTTTGACTTGCTGAAACTAGAGTCCTTTTTTTTTTCCTAAACCTCACGAGAAAATGTTGACAAAACAGGCAATTTTCTGTAATTTCTCTGCAAGCTTCTGTCAGCACAAGAGGCAGCCAGAGCCCGCTCATTTCAGATAACACCACGGGGTAACCTTTGACATCCACCCCCTCGCTGCCGTCGGAGACTCCTCTAAGTGCAACAGTTGTGTCTTTCAGGTTGCAGGATGCAGACCCACAATTTGGGCTCTTGTTCGTTGAAGGCAGCCTTTGTTTCCCAGCTGACTAAGAAGCTCTTATAAAAGGGATAAGAAATGTAGTTAATAGCTTGAGAGTGGCCTAATCATCGGCTGCTATTACCCCTCCAATATTAGGGAGGATGACAGACCTATCAATAACAGAGCCCCAGGTGAGGTACAGCAGCTGATAAGGTGAACTTTGGCTTGATCTTTGCTCTGCAGAGCACAGCACTTATTTGAAAGAGAAGCCAGCACCTATTTTTTTTTCTTCATATTGTGCTAAAAATCATTCAGCTGAGCAGCTTCTGTTATGTTTTTCTATCTTAAACCACAGTGATTTGACCAATTTAATTTATAAGCAGAGATGAAAACTGAAGAACTCCCCTATCAGATAATAGAAACTAGAGATACGCACCTGTGTGATGTGTCCACTCACGTGAAAGTAAAAGGAGGCGAAATGAGAAAGCAGGTCTCCATGTGCTACTCGTCCTTGCACACATGTGGTGCAGCCACATGCGGGAACAGATTTGCACATGCATTCGTCATACGCCTACCGGTTTCCAAGCAGTTAAGTCTTCCTTGAGTAAACAACTTGCAAAAGCTGAACATGCAGCAAATACATTAGAACATCATTTTATGCTCCCAACAAGTTGAAACACAAGCAGCAACTACAGACTAGAGCAACTGGATACACTCTTTTTTGGAAACAAGACTACCAAGTTTCTTTTAGTACCACATAGTCTCAGAAGTTACCAGCACTTCCTTGAGAGAGGAGGGACTGGGAGGTATGGGAGAAGGAAGATGAAGATCCAGAGTTGATGAGAGGACAAGGAAGACAGGGCAGAGAGTGGATATGATGTTTCACTGACCTCTCCCCTGGTTTCGTTCTCTGATTCAAGTCTGGAAAGGAAATGAGGCCCTTGTCACCACAGGCTTAGTTCCAGCCCTGTGGAAATGAGTGTGTCCTTCCACTGGCTGCATTGTGCTAGGGTCTGGGGCCGTAAGCAACTGGTGCTCAAGCAGCTAGTACTGGGACTAAGTCACCTTCCATTGTGACACTGAGAAAAGATGCAAACCACGGAGTCCTCAGCAGGCAGCTCCAGGCTCCCATTATGCTGCACTGAATAGAAGATAGTATTTAGAAGAGATCACAGCTAAGCAGGCTTTCTTCATTGTCAAACTATATTTAGTTTGGTGGGTTCTTTTTAATCTGTTTAATCCTTTTCTTTTGAAATAAGGGAACTTTTAATATAACCAAAGTGGATACTGCTTTTAAACAGATCCAGTTTTTTAAGAATGTTTTTTTTTTTTTCATCAAGTATTTAACTGGAGTTTTGTTACTAATGCTGGACTTATAGAAGCTAAAGCCAATATAATACTTTCCTCAAGTATTGCTCAGAACTACTTAAGCTAATATTTCCAAAGCCAGAATTCTTTAAAAAGCTATGGGCACAATCTCAAAGGGCTCAGAGCCATGCACTTCAGAGTCTGACACTGAAGTATTTTTTTTTTCTAGGAAAGTTCTATGTTCTTAAACTATTGTGGCAAATCTTGCATCAGCTTCTCTGACAGCAGCCTTCTTCTGAGCACAGTCCTGGCTCTGAAAAGCATTCGAATTTATAATCCTAACACTTATGAGAGGATGCAGTGAACAGATTAGGATCTAAATCCAAGGAAACATGAGCCCAGAAGAAATAATCTCTGTGAATTCCAGCAGCATGCAGAGGTGAAGGAACCGCCCTGACTGTGCTCAGGGGCCCTCCATGATCTCCTGGCTCAGAGGATTAGGCAGCTCCTTGCTTCACCCCGCAAACACTAACGTGGTCTGGGAGCAGAGGGAACCAGCTTTGGTCTGAATGTCACTGTGGTTCTGGAGGTTCAGCCTGGTCACACTCAGGGCCCGGGGCAGGCCAGCACCACCTCCACAACACCTGTGGTCCCCCCTTTGGCAGAGCTGGCTCCCACCATGGGGCTGCTCACCAGCACTGCAGCAGAGCCGGGCACTGGGCACCGCTCTGCTCCACGCTGGGCTGGGACCGTGACGGGCTGGGACCCTGACGGGCTGGGACCCTGACAGGCCAGGCTGGGACCCTGACAGGCCAGGCTGGGACCCTGACAGGCTGGGACCCTGACGGGCCAGGCTGGGACCCTGACAGGCTGGGACCCTGATGGGCCGGGGTCTGTCCCTCTGCCCACAGCAGCACCGCCACACTGCTCAGCCCGCATGGCCCTGGCCCTTGAGAACCTGTGTGGGCCGACAGCCACGTCATGGGCTGGCAGAACACAAACAAGGCCTGGACACATGTGCTGGTTTTCTAGAACAAGCAAGAACCTGGCTGATCTGGCTGTGCTTTTTACATGCATTTCCACCAGCATGCAGCTGGGTAGCTGCCATGTCTTGTCAAGCCCAGGATATGCACTTGGAACATCCTTCTTTGCCTGCTAAACTCCCTCTGTTCTCTGCGTGTCAGGGTCGATGTCTCCATTGTGCCCCAGCAATGCCATTAGTTATATTAACCATCCTCCACCCAGAAATGACAATCCAGCATATCTCCAAATTAGCCTTTTTATTGAAATCAATAAAGGAGAAATCACATGGCACTAAACTATTTGGTGGCAGCTTTGTTACAAACTCATTACTGGAAAAAGCTTTTAAGAGACCTTTAACCACAGCCATTGATTCCATCACAGCAAGGTTGATCTATGGAGTTAATCAGCTGAGTCACAACAGAAAGCCCTGGCTGTGTGCTGCCCTGCCTGAGACTCGGCCACATGTCAACAAAAACTCTTCATGTGCAGTAGAGTTGTAGCCTCACAAAAGCAAGACTGACACCACCACTAATCCCCAAACAGACTGATTTTAAAGGCAGTAGTTCACATTCCAGAAAAAATAATTTAAAAATACGCAATTTCAGTGCCAAACTGGCTGGCAACACTCACTTTGGCCTCTGAAACTATTTAGCCTTGCAGGATGACCTGCTTTCCCCTGCACCAGGTCTGGGGATGTTGCAGGTTTTGGACCCACACACCCTTTGCTAGAGTGCCCAGCTGGCTCCTTGGCCCTGCCCATGAGCTCATTCACACAGCCACACAGAACCAGCCCTGCAAGAGCAGATCCCAGCACACCCCCAGTCTGAGCAGCTCTCCACAGATATGCTTTTAGAAATAGAGCAGAAGTTTCAGAGGATCCACTCACAGAGTCAATTTTTCCAGGGCTGACCCTTTCTGACCCTTTTTGACTCTCTACCAGTGACATGCTCAAAGTTGTAGCCCTTTGTTTTTGGATAACTCTCATGCCTGTACATCTGAGGAAAGGTTAACATGGCTTTTATTCCTCAGCTACTACATGTTCAAGCTCCATTTGAGTTCCTTTTTCATTGAAGTTCCTGAAAAAATAGCACCAGTACATACACAGTGCTCTGTCTCATTCCTGGCCTTGTGACAGAATTTAGACAGTAAAATACTTAGAATCAGATTGCTTCACAAGAAAGAATGGATTGAATTTTTGCAGGTATCCAATATCTAAGAGCTTTAAGAGTCAGCATCTGATAACAAATGATTCCTGCAGGAGTCTGGTATCAGTTTATTCCAAAATATGTCTACTTGCAGTCATTGGCATCAAGCTGCTTCTTGAAAATATCAGGATGTAGCATATGATTTCAAATATTTTTTTACCTTTTTTATGTCCAAGGGGCTTCCAGAGAGATATCTCCTCCTAAGTGCCTGTGCAGTTCAAAAAAAAAAAACAAAAACAACCAGGACCAAAAGAAATTCAGATGGAATGCAAACATATTGCGTAGAGAAATATCTGAGAATAAGGCACATTTTGGAGACATGTGACACAAAATTTCCTTTTTGCCTCTCAGAAAACCTCTATAACAACCACCTCCATTTAGTAGCAAATTTTGAAGTGCTTCCAGCCACATCTTCACTTTCCATGCAGTGCCTTGAACAGGGTGGGACAGGGCAGCCCATGTGCCCCAGCAGCTCGGCGTGCCTGTCCCCCAGGGTCGTTGGTGGCTGGCTCTGCCTTAAACGGGCTCTGTCCATCACCAGGGGTGGGCAGGTCAACCACGAACTGGCCAAAGCCACCACCTTGACATCAGGGATGCATCCTCCCCCTAGCTGCTGTATTAAAGCTTAGCTAAAAAAGATACAAATGAGGAGAAACATACAGATAGTCCGCATTCCAAAATTCGAAATTTTGGTCATTGCGTGTTTTTTTATGATTGACCAATATCCAGCAAAATTAGATTTAGTGTCCTTGCTTCTTATGAAATTACACAGAGGCTGCTGCTTTATTCCTCTCCAGGACAGTAAAAAGCAATAAAATTCTTGCAGATTTCGACAGCAGGCAATTCAATAAAAGGCTATGTATATTTTATAAGTACAATAAAAACAAGTCTATAGCAGGATCATAAATGGAGGTTTGTTTGGTTGGTTTGTTTTCTGCACGCATCAATTTTGGGGTCTATTTTCAACACAGGATGGTCTTCTCAGCAAACAGCCGCCCTTTTTGGGGAGAAGCAGAATGAAGTTTATATTTTTATAATGTATTATTTAAGCTTTGCTCAAGGGATTTTGCAATGTGTGTCTGTTTAAAATTTAAAGGTGTTGTGGAACTGAATACTTTCCTGTTCTTGATGAGTGCTATAAAATTTTACAATTCTTTTTGTTACATTTTAAAGTGTATCTGTCTTATCATTGTGGCATTCCCTTTTTTATGAGCAAACTATAAATATTTGATACACATATAATTATTTCCTAAACTTCCATCAATGCTCACTGGTTTTTCAATTCTTCAGTAATATAATGATGAGATTAATAGATTGTTGTATTTCTGAGCAGTAGTGCTACAATGCATTTAGTGACAGTGTCTGTCTGTTGAAATATAAAATTTTATAGAAACGTAAATCAAAACTAACAACATACAAATGACCCACCCTACATAATTACAGCTGTATCAATTTTTTCTTCTCACTTAGAGAAAGAAATTTTAAAACTCTGAAGAAGCAGATTAAAGAAAAAAATACCCTTCCTGTTTGTCTCTGAGACAAGTTCTCCAGCACTGAAAATCAGCCAGAGGTTTATCTGAGCAGGGTCTGTGGCATCCAACCTCAAGTTTTCTGGAGAAGGAAACTTTTCTATGTAACTACACAGAATCCACAAGCACCAGTTTGCCCTTCTGGGTAGTTTGGTAGTTAAAGTCTGACTCATACAGCAAAGTATAACCAGTGTCATCTTACTAGATGTACCAAGAACACAAAATTTCAGAATTTATGAACATTATGGGACAGATCTAAAGACATTTTTTTCACCATCAGAATAAAGCTAAAGTGCTGTTGTCGTCATAGAATTGTAGAATCTTGTCATGCAAGAATTATAGAGACCTTTTGTTTACCAACACGAGGTGATGCAGGCTGACTATATCTCAAAATCCAAACAAGCATGCTTTGGAGAGACACCTGGGTCAGCCTATCAAATGTCAAGAAAAAAATTCCCTTTCAGCTCACTTATTAGAACATTGTATTTCTTGGTATAACAGAAAAGGTATGAAACTCACTGCCTTAAAAATAAATTATTTAAATGAATCACAGCAGGGAGTACAGAGGAGTTAAAAAAACATACTATAATAAAAAAAGCATTCAAGGGAGAAAAAAAATAGTCTCTAAGCTTAGCTGAATGATCATTCATGAATTTGACCCAAACTTTCATAACCTCAGGAAAAACTAAAACATACAAACATTAGTTAATGCTGTTTCCATTTGCTTCCTTTGTAAAACATGAATTTTGATTTAACAAACTAGCCTTGACCCTGCAGCCCTGCTCCTGCAGTCAGTGTTATCACATGAAGGCTGCAGAACTGATCACATGAAGGAAATCCAAAGCGCTTTTCATGCCACACTCATGTTCAATTGTAACTGGTACTGTGGCAGATTTTACCTTTAAAAACATTATTTTTTTTCTGAAGAAAATGCTGGAAAGAAGAAAATTGTAGCAAAAGTAGCTGTTACTTCCCCAAATCCTGAAAAGTAAACCTTTACAGGAGCTCACAGCACAAGAGTTTCAATGCTAATTTGAGAAGTACTCTCTGTCTCTTAATAATGTAGAATGATTTTTTTCTGTATTTCAAATAATAATCATATCTGACTCACACCACAATGCCCTTCTCCCACTTATTCCATCCACTAAGTGTGCTGCAGCCAGCTGCCATGTCTTGTATCCCTTTTCCCACAAATATTTGTGCAGGAACTTCCTTTGTTTATTCATTACTCAGCCCTGTGGGATCCTGACTCTTAACGGGGACTGCCAGTGCTAATTCAATATAAATGCTGAGCCAATATAATATTCCAGATCTTTCACTGACAGTGTTATGAAAAAGAGCAAGGTTGTATACATTCCGTAAACTTGAAGAAAATTCAAGCCTTCATAACTGGCAAAGGATCAGGTGGGATAGAGGACAATGCTTTATTATTAACCCTGTTTAAGATGCTGTTAAAGACCACATAAATGCAGAAATCCATCTTAGCAAAGAATTTAGTAGCTTTCAAAATTGTGAGAGAGAAAATGAGGGTTTGGTTTGTAATTCTCCACCATGATGTCAGAATTGTACTCCATAGTTCAGAGCTGTACCAGATGATTCCCATTCCAGCTGGCTTCTATTAGCCATGGCAGAGACAGAGGACATTTCAAAGCCAGGAGGGGAGAGGAGTCTGGCAGGTGAAGAATCATCAGCACCATTTTAGCAGAGAAGGTACAGGAGCTTTCAAGACTCTCACTGAGATCCCAGTTTGCAGTATGAACTCGACATTAGTTGGGATATCTTCAAAACAGATATATGCTGTTGTGGGCTTCCTGCTGGGGAATTGTGCTGGCATAGCCAAAGGATGAAGCTTGTTGAGTCAGGTATCAGCTCTGTGTGTGTGTTTTGACCCTTTACAGAAATCTCTCATTTAAAAAGTGGAGTACATGGTTTCTTTCCTATCCAAATGCTTAGGAAAGCTACCTGGCAGACCAAGCAAGGTGCAGAGTTAATAGTTTGCTAGTCTAGAGAGAAAATCCACAAGACTTCCCTACAAAAGTGGTTTGTGCACTCAGTTGTGGTGGAAGTCAGATGACCCTTGTGAGGCTATACCTGAACAACCTCCCACCAGCAGGGAGTACTCAACTCCCTGCACCTGGAGCAACTGAACCCTGACTCTTCTTGTCTCCTGAATGTGCAACAAGGGCTGCCAGGGCAGCCCCTGCTTTTGTTTATGCCACTGGAGGCTGAGCTGAGTTCTCTTCTGTTGCGAGTTGATTTCACATCTACTCTATAAATCATTATTCACTTTTTGCAACACTTTGCACTTCTAACTGTGGGATCACAATGTTCTCCACACAGGTCAAAATATATGCTTCGGTTAGCTGTGTGCCATTTCATCTCTCAAAACTTCCTTGCCCTGCCGCTTATCATTCTTATGTAGCGCTTCACTTGGCCATGTACTCTCATAATGCCTACAAGAGACAACTACATAACTGTGTTATGTTCAGCATCGTCTTTCTCTTTTCTCATTTCTGTGTTACAGTTTTTATTCGGATTCCATTCCTATTAATGTAGGAAGGATATGTACTTAATATATGAACGTGCACTACCAGACTTGAAAATACAGGCAAGAAACCAAATTCTGTTCAGATACAGTACTTAGTAAAGCGGGGATGGCTTGTCTAGGAGAACTCTTTCAGCTCCCATGGAACAGCTCGCTCTCCCTCCCACCCCCGGGGTTTCAGCTCGTTCCCTTGCTCCAGTTCAGCCACAAGAGACCTCAGTGCTTTCACTCAGGTGGGGTTTTCAGGGGCACGAGCTGAGGGCAGGGAGGCTCCGCCGCTCCGAGCCCCGTGCTGCGTTCGGAGCCGGCCCGGGCTGCATCGAGGCTGCCAGCCAGCCGGCAGGGCCGCTCCAGCTCAAGCCTTTGTGGCGCGTTGAAAAACGGAAAAATTGTCGTCCGTTTTCTTTAAAAATAATAAAGATTGAGCATCATTAATACCAATTTTTCAATCCGTTTACTCGGGACGTTTTCCCGCAGAAGGGGGCGGATGGCGGGTCCGGCCGGCAGAGCCGGGGAGCGGCGCCCCCTGCGGGCCGCAGCGCGGCGGGGCCGGGCCCGAGCTGCGCGGGGGTTCCGATACCGCTGTGTCGGCCGCGTGCCCATTGGAACGGGTTGG
>WBNO01010657.1:165700-176010 GCA_013400575.1 Peucedramus taeniatus
CGGCGGGCCTGGCCGCGGCAGGGCGCGGGGCGCTGCGAGGGTGAGCGGATCTGCGGGCACAGGGAGCGAACTCCCTGCTGGCACTTACTGGAAGTCCTGGTATTGGAAAGCAGCTTAAATGCGACTTGTGTGTTCTACCCAATGCTCCAACGGGGAGATTGCTTTTTAAATTGCTATTAATTGAACTAGAAAGACTTTGTTCTTTATGAGTTTAGAGTAAAAGTGCAAAACAAAACAGATTGTGGAAGGAGGGAATGAAACTCCTTTCCACAATCGATTTGCTTGACTTGTATGGCTTTGCTAATTGAAAATATTTTACTTACATTTTGTCTTCATGACAGCTTGAAATACAAAAAAAGTCTCTTATCACGTGGAAATGTTTTTGTGGTGACATGCCTACTCCCTGCTGAAAGATGGTAGTTTAAATTACCAGTAAATGTATATAAATTCTACAGGCATCTGTCTTTAAACTTCAGTTGAACATCTTCTGAAGGCTTTTTTTTTTGTAGGTAAATATTGAAAAATAGAATCTAAAATCTGAGAATATTCTGAAGGGAGGTAAGGAACTACAGCTGTATAAGAAAAACTGCTTGTTTCAAAAAGTGGATGTAATATACACAAGCTATAAAATAACTTGAAATACTTAAATAATTATGTCAAATTGTTTTTAGCAAAGTGATGAGAAAAGTTAACAATTGAAATGGCAGGCACAGTATTCCATTGCTCGCTGGAAAAGTATTGGTAGCTGATTTACTTCTGAAGAGGGTTGGTGCTTTGAGGAAAAGAACTTGAGGAGTGCTGGAGACAGTAAATTTAAAGGTGGTCTTGTGCAATTATGTGGGTGGCAACTTCATGGAACTTGACCACGGAAACCACTTGCCATTTGCTGCTCCATGGCTCTTCAGGAATCCCATAGCACTCAATTTACACATTATCAAATAGAAAAATTGCACAACTTTAACTTACTCAAGCAGTTAATCTTGGTTTTTCATAGTGGCATTTAAATTTCTGTCATTTCTAATCACAATAATGTGCAAATTTATCTAATTCAATTTAAAATTAAAAGTATGCATTTGAAAAAGTTGTGTTCCTGCTAAAAGGGCTGTTAACCTTTAGTAAGACATCTGGATTATATGAGAATACAGATGTGAAAATCTGGGACTTTTTAGCTGGGATTCTGTCACGTAATTGCTATGTTACAAATACACGAGGAACAGGCAGGAAAAGTTCTGTGCAACAAAGGTGTCAATTTATTGGTTGACCTTTTAAATTCTGTATGATTTCCCTAAAAGGAACATTATAATCCTAGCCCTAACCCAAATATCTCAATAAGCCTGGAATGAAAAACTGTGCAAGCTGTTGCTGTTCCACCTTTCAGTTAATGAAACAATAGGGAAATGCATGAGAAGGGTCATAAGCCTTATTGGGGTCTGCCTGTGCCTCTAGTGTCATCCTGTGAGTTGATACTGTTGCTTTTGAAAAATTGATCTTAGGTGAAATACTTCATGAGTAACATCAGTGTTTGTTGGGGGATAAATGAGATGATTTTGTTGGCATTTGAAGTATAAATTTTTCATATACTGGTACAAACTGTGGCACATCCTGGAGTTAGAACTCTACTGTGTAATTCCATTAAATAACGGTTTCATTAGCCTAAACTCGTGTTTGAAATGCTTAGTCTTTCCCAACTGGATAGCTTGCTGTTTGTAGCTCCTGCTGTAGTTGATGAGTCCTCTTGAAGAGAAGAAACACAACAAAATATGCTGGCATAGCAATTTATGGCCTTTGTACAGCTTTCAGAAGAGAGAAATGAGGTAGTTTGAGAGAAGTACAACAGTGGCAAAAGGTTGAGTTCCATGTGAGTCTGTTAAGAATAAAGAAAAAAACATAGAAGAAAATGGAAAGGTCAATACTTGACCAAGCAGAAATTCTAATTTTATTTCTTTTTTCTGTTTTTTTTTCTTTTCCTTGCAGCACAACACTAAATTTGTAATGAAATGGAGTCTGGGTCAAGCTCCTTTCGAGTGGAATTTCCAGATTTTTCTAGCACCATTTTGCAGAAGTTAAACCAACAGCGCCAGCAAGGACAATTATGTGATGTGTCCATTGTGGTTCAGGGCCATCTCTTCAGAGCCCATAAAGCTGTTCTTGCAGCTAGTTCACCTTACTTCTGTGATCAGGTTCTCCTGAAAAACAGCAGGCGAATAGTCCTGCCTGATGTGATGAATCCCAGAGTATTTGAAAACATTCTTCTGTCTACCTATACCGGCCGGCTGGTGATGCCTGCGCCAGAAATTGTTAGTTACCTGACAGCGGCGAGTTTCCTTCAGATGTGGCATGTAGTGGATAAGTGCACTGAAGTGCTTGAGGGAAACCCAACAGTTCTGTGTCAGAAGATGAATCATGGCAGTGACCATCAGTCCCCAAGCAGTAGTAGCTACAATGGCCTTGTTGAAACCTTTGAACTTGGCTCTGGAGGACAGACAGAATTCCACAAAGTGCAGGAACTAAGGGATGGTGAAAATGAAGAAGAGAGCTCTAAAGATGAGCTGTCGTGTCAACTAACAGAACATGAGTACCTTCCCAGTAATTCTTCAACAGAACACGATAGACTTAGCACTGGAATGACCAGTCAGGATGGGGAAGAGGGAACTAGTGATAGTGCAGAGTACCAGTACACCAGACCAATGTATAGCAAACCCAGTATCATGTCTCACAAGCGGTGGATCCATGTGAAACCAGAAAGGTTTGAACAAGACTGTGAAGGCGTTGATAATCCTTATGATGAACACCAAGTTTCTGAATCCATGAATGCCATCCAGGCAGATCACTCAATCCAGTCTTCAGGTGTTGAAGATTTTCACATAGGTGACAAAAAGATGGAAGCAGAATTTGATGAACAGGCAGATGAAAGTAATTATGATGAACAAGTTGACTTCTATGGCTCGTCTATGGAAGAATTTTCTGGTGAAAGGGCAGATGGAAATTTAAGTGCTCACAGACAGGATCTTATGATGGCAGCAGGCTATGGTGAAAGCATTGATATGGCTGCTGGGATCAAAGAAGAAACGTCTCTCACTGGATTCTCCCATGCCGATAAGCTCTATCCTTGTCAGTGTGGAAAAAGCTTTACACACAAAAGTCAGAGAGATCGGCATATGAGTATGCACCTTGGTCTTCGACCTTATGGCTGTGGTGTCTGTGGTAAGAAATTCAAAATGAAACACCATCTTGTAGGCCATATGAAAATTCATACAGGCATAAAACCCTACGAGTGTAACATCTGTGGGAAAAGATTTATGTGGCGGGACAGTTTTCATCGGCATGTGACCTCTTGTACCAAGTCCTATCAGGCTTCTAAAGCTGAGCAGAGTACTACTGAGATGAACTAAGACATTAGTGCTTACATTTGTTTAGTAGAGTAAGAAAAATAAACTAATTATGCAAATAATGTCTGGTACTTGCTATTGTACATTCTCAAAAAAAAGTTTTAATAAGTATGCTGGTATAAACAGATCAAATGTATTTTGCTTCCTGCAATATTACTTCAGGTGTTTATTGTGGGAAGTACATGTGGTTAATCTGAAAGGTGCCTGCAAAATGAGGTCTGAGATTAATTGTAATCACAGCAGTATTTAGAAGCTGTCTTGTATTGCCAAGTCATCTAAATTCACAGTAAAACTCAGCTCTCAATTGACAGAAATCCTGAAAATACTTAGATGAGCGAGAAATTCAGGTAGTACTCCGTAATGGAAAAGAAAACTAAGATGACCAAATTGGCTTCTATGATTAATGTTTAAATGAAGAAAAAAAAAAGAAAATTCCACCTCAAGGTGAAGACTGCCAACATGCTTAACATGCATCGTTAGGTAGTGTGCATCATTCAGTAACCTTTGTTGTTTTGCTTAATGAAAGGCAGTGGTAAACATGGTTTGGCTTTCCTTTATCCATCTTTTTTTTTAAAATTTATCTTCAGTAAAGCAAATGCTTAATTTTGTGCTGATTTCTATTTAGAGTCTGTAATGTACTTACAGTTTTCACTATATAAACTTCAGTATATATTAAGTATACTTTATACTTGCTCTTCTGGGGTCTAATGCTGTACAACTCTTTGACTTCATTAGATTTTAATTACTGTGTTGTGAGAGCTTCTAGAAGTGTGTGTAATTAGTATGTCATTAAAAAATAAGACACCAACTAAGAGTAAAAGGTGACATTTGGAACTTAGTCAAAATAATCAAATATTTAAAGTGTAAATTTCTGTTCAAATTTTTGTGGCTTACTACAGTAGCAAGTACCAAACTCTGGATTCATGAACTGACTTGTTATTGGTACAAAAACTTCTTTGAGAACTTCTATCTAGTTTTAGAAACCTGCTTTAGGAAAATTGCAGTCATTGATAGGTATTTATACTTTTAATCCTTTACTATTTGAATAGTATGTAATACTGATTCTTGGTACTGAACTACTGTGACTGATGATCACAAGCAGAGTTGTTTACTTCCTCAAAGTTGCTTGTGGAAAAAAAGTAGGAAGTATGTGATTTGGATCTTCCGATGGTACTGCAGAACATGGTACCATGCTTGTGTGTGAAGCTGGTATTTTTGCTGGGAAAGTGACACTTGTTCTGTGTTAAGATGAGGATCTGTGTGTGGGGCTCTCATTCATGGAGATAGATGGAGGAGTGTGTATAGTTCTAAGGGATGCTGCCAGCTCTGCAGATTGGGTAAAGGCATCAGTTGTAAAGGTGACAACAGGATTTTGGGGTTGAAAGCTTAATGCAGTCCAATGCAAAAGCAATTGCTTCTTAGTAAGCAAAAGCTTCTTAGTAGCTTACTGAAATATGACAAGGAAAGAACATACATAGAATATAATAGAATGAGGTGATAACCAAGTACAGTGCTGTTCACATGGGGAAAAAGTTAGCCAGCATTAAAGACCTAAGCCTGTCTGGCCCCAATTTCTGTCTTAGGCACTGCTGTGTGCAGGATATTATACTGGAACAGATGACCCTGTATGGTGAAGCAAAACCACACAAAGATTATTACACTTCAGATTCTGTTTTGAGCTCCCAGTTACAAATTGTCTTAAGATACAACTGAACTGTATCCTGAAAATGAATGTCTGCTGCAAGCTGAGGGTTTTCTACTCAGTGAGCTGTAATTACTGTATTTTCTTTACTGGCATTCTACTTAAAAACCTTTTTTTTAAGAGGCTCTTAATTATTAATCTTCTAATGCTTCAAATATTTTTTCATATGGAATTTTGTTAAAACAGATGTTCCCAAGTACAATGAACCCATTGCTGGCAATGGGCATGAATGATCAGCACCACAGAGTTCCTGTTCTTAGCACTTCATTAACTCTACAAATACCATGGTGGCCATGTTTAACCTTTGTGATCAAGGTACTGAAACAGGGATTTTGCTCACTAACACTGTAACCTGCTTAATGTATAGAAGCACTTTGTATTTAAACAAAACAAAACCAAAAAAAAACCCACCAAAAAAAATTACAAAAAACACAAAAAAAAGAACCACAAAACAAAAAAAACCCAAAAAAAAAAAACAATGTAAAAACAAACCATAATACTTTATAAGTATGTTTTTTAAATTTAGAAATTATATTCCCTCTATGGTTTGTTTACACACTGCTAACACTGTCCTTTTTAATACTAAAAAATACTATAATGCTTGCCTGTTTACATGAGGGTAGAAGAAGGGGTTCTTGCACTCGGTGGCCCTATATTTCCATTCTCCAAGGCCTTACCACATGCATGGTGTCATTTCTGCAAGTACCATCATCACATTTGAAGGAAGGCATTAGAATCATGGAATGGTTTGGGTTGGAAGGAGACTTTGAAGGTCATCTACTTCCAACCCTCCTGCCATAGGCATGGACACCTTCAACTAGGCCAGGTTGCTCAGAGCCCAATCCAACCTGGCCTTGAACATGTCCACAGTGTTTATTCTCATATTCTCATTTCAAGAATGATCTTGTATCTTACATTAGTTCTCAGCCCCTTTCCAATTGTCACTTTAGTTTTGCATAAAAAGGTTAAGGGTGCCTCTTCCCATTTAACCATAAAAAAGGCTGGACAGAAATACCAGTCTGAAAACTGTGGTCAAAAAAAAAAAAAAAAAGTCAAACTCAGATCATCCTACAGAGCTGCCAGCAAAACTGTTTCTTTTACCAGCTTGGAATGACTTTTATATGGGATATTTCAAGGTTTAATGTTACTTCTATTTGCAGTTAGATTACTTTGAAATAAAGCTTTAAAATCAAATGTACTGCGAGAGACACTTTAAAGATTTTCTAACAGGTTCAGTAGATCATATTATAGAACCATGTCCTTTTTTAATGACTTAGCATGAATAGTAACGTTTTAGTATTTGCCTCTTGCTGTTTTACCCCATATTATGGCATTGTCTTGAAAGTCCAACAAATGTTGCTCCACTGATTTTGTAGCACTTGGCTTTCTGCTGTTAATTTACATGAAACCAATTGATTGCAGGAAAATACTGATCTGATGTCGTGAGATCAGGTTGAGAGGATTGATGATTTGAGGACAGCTTGAGATACATGTCTAAAATCCTTAATTTTGCATGTCACAGGTGAAACAGTTGTCTTGTGTTTTTCTTGAGCTCAGTTTATTGCCCTTTGTCAAACTTCTAATCACCATTTCAGGTACTGGGAAAGATAAAAAATTACTTAAACCATCTTCCTCAGGCTCAGCTTAAGTCTAACACCTCTTCTCCCTGCCTTTGTATTCTCAGTTTCCCTTGCTTTCACCAGGAGTTGTATTCAGTTCCTGCCATTTCCTTTAGTAAGGTGACAGGTCACACAGGAGGTTGGGGTCATATGCACACTTCCTTGGCTGATGCTTTTCATTTCTTAGTGGGTGTCCCCTGGTGCTTTGGCCTGGTCAGTGTCACTATTCATGGTGACACGGGGCCACAGTCCCGTCAGGGATATGTCTGTTCCAGCTTGGTTCTTCTGTGGAACTCAGTTATTTCAGAGTATTTATTACCTGCTCTGGCAGGCCAAAGTCATCTTAGAAGTGAATCTCCTCAGGCAGGGAGTGTGTCCTTCTGTAAGTGTGTCTATACATGTTCTCAGTGACTTCTTTAGGTGTTTTCCCAAGAACTGCTCTTCAGTTTCTCCACCTGTACCCAGGAGTATCTTCTCTGTGTGTCTCCCTGCACCTCTTGCTAGCAGCTGTCACTCTTCCTTAAGTATATTTAAGCAGAAGCATTATGTGCACCTCTGGTTGAGATTTTGGCTTGCAGTGGATTGTTCACCTCCATTTTTTGTGCATGCTGAACTTCTTTTGACTAGTGCAGGGCAGCCTGCCACCTCTAGCCATGCATCACCCCTGCCGTCCCTGCCACTGGTGGCCAGTGCAGTTGAACATAACAGGCCAAGATATACAGATGCACCTTCTGTCAAACTTCTGATCTTTGCTAATGGAGTGGTCTTGTTCAAGGTATGAAAAATTATTCATTATTTGTGGGGAGGAGGGAAGCAATCCATATATATATATATATATGTATATATATAATATGACTGCATATGTATGTGATGAATTTCATTAATTCTCCCGTATGCTTCATTACCTTTGATGATGTGGCTGTTGGCTGTAGTAAAGTGAGTGTCTTCTGAAAACCAGCAGTCCTGTATACCCAGGTGGCTTTCAGACTTTCCTGCTGCTTTGAAGCCATTCATTGTCCTAGCAGTGGTAAGAAGACTTAATGATACTACAGCTAAGTTCCTTTTCCTTCCATTTTGTAACTATGATGTTAATTACCATGGAATCTGTGTAACTGCCTTTCTGAAAAATTCAACTGTTAGCAGGGTTAAAATCTGCTTAGGTGTAAATCGGACCCTTTTGAGGGAGAAGGCTCCTATTTCACACACCAGTGTTGGTTTGCAGGGTGCTTTTTTGTTGTTTCGTGTTTTAAACTTTCCTTGTTAATTTTATGGGTGAGCAGACAGACCCTAGAAGATATTGTCAGTACAGTTTTTGGTCACAGCTTTTTTTTTCTGAGGTGTGTCTGAGGCTGAGAAACCGTTCTGTATCATAAGCAAGGCAGATGATCAAAGGCTGATATATTGAGCATTCCAGTATTATTGATCCTGAGAGAATGGAGGCATATCAGGGTTTGTAATCTCAATACTTTTGCCTTGGTGCCTGCAAGACGACCTGTCTCTGAATAATGAGAATCCACAGCAGTACATTGAGTGTTTTGCTATAACAGAATTAGGACCTTTCTCAAAGCAACAAAGGAAAGTTGGTTTTTTTTTTGTCTTTCAAATGCTTCATTGGGTAGCTTGGCTTCTTTAGCTATTAGCTGTAATCTGTCAGTGGCCTAGGGGAAGATGCTGGAAAAAAATGGTATATTTTTAATGTGATTAAATTGCAAGTTCTGATTTTTGCTTGAAGCCTGTGTCTGTTGATTGCTGCTCCGTTTTTCTTTATTCATGGGATTCCATATTTCTTTCAGAAATGTAATTGTTTATGCAAGTCAAGTGAATCTTCCTTAATGAGCTATAAGTTTTTATTCTAAACAAGTCATTTATAATAGTAAATTTGCATATCTTGATATTTTGTGAGATGTTATGCCTGTGTTGCAGAGGTTGGATAGTTTTGTCTATAAATATTGCTGTCCTAATTGTACAGCATGGTTTTAATTTAATGTTACTGTTCAATATTTTCTTCTTATAGAAGAGTCCCATGCCCCTTTTTTTCTATAACATGTTTTAATAAATGTTATCTGTCAACTTTGTAAATGTTTTCTTAAGCTTGAATGAAAGGAATGCATGTCTAGTACTAGTATTTAATATTTCATTTTGCCAAATTAAGTGCTCAAAAGTACAAATCCAAAAGTTGTTGATATATAACTTTATTAAATATATAAAAAAGTGTATCTAGTAATGTGTCTTCTTGAAAAAATGATAACATGCCAGCCTAGTCTAAGAAAACATTAAACTAAAATCTGATTTTTATGACACAGTAAGTTTGATGAATTCATGGAATTACACCCATTTCTTTGCTGCTTTAGGTAATTGGCTTCCATGCTAGTTCAAATTTATCAAACCAGTTTTGTTGTAACTGTTTTTTGCAGAACGGTGATCTCTGAAGTTACAGTAGGGAGTGTACATGCTGATAGGAAAATTTCAGAACGCTCACTTCATAGTAGCAGCAACCACATGTCCAAAAGGCCTCTTGGTACAGTTGAAGTAGGTACAGATAACATAGATTTTTTTTTTCTTGTCTGAGTATGAAGGAAATTTCATGCTGTGAAAAGTATTAAAGATTAAGTTTCCCTTACCTTCCTGTAAGGATTCTTTCTCTCCTTGACTAAATTTATGTTCACTTATACTGAACACCTGATTTTGTCCAGCCTCCATCTGCTCAGTCCTTGTGAAACTGTCCCAGCTGCTGCTTACTACATACGCAAAAAATGAGCTCGCTCTCATTGAAAGCATGTTCAGTCTATATCTGGTGAAGTCAATATTTGTGTAACACACTCAGTCTTCAGCAAATTCAAATGGAATATGGTACAAGAAAATTAATTTTCTGTTTTGGTTATATTTACTGAACACAGAAGAATAACCCCAAAGTTTTCTGCCTGCTCAGAATTAGTTGAGTGTTTTTTGTCTGAATGAACAAATACAGTTTGTCTCTGTGTTCTTTAACTCTGTTATTTGTGTCCTGGCCAGGATTCCCAGGCCGCTGCTTTATCTGATCGGCATTCAGTGCCTAAGGTGTGAAGAGTCTGTGTCTTTAAGGGAGAGAAAGGCGTACCTCCAGGAGACACAGTGTGGTGTCCAGTTAGAGCGGGTGGGTGCCCAGCAGCCCCTACTGGTACCAGTCACTCTGACTGTTACCGAGTAGGACATGAACTGTCTGGTTCATAAACTGAAGCGTTGCACTACCTGACCTACAAGCACATGCAGGGTAACTCAAAAAAAAAAAGCACATGCTTGCTAAAGTGATTTCTGTGAGTGACAAGGCCAGTGTAACACAGGTGAACTTCTAAATTCTTTGCCTAATAAAGGTGTCAGTTAACAGCTGGAGTGGGGGATGTTCTCGCCAGAAGCTCCCTCGCTGTATCTGCGACTGCCCCTCGGGGTACGGCTCTGAGTGCGCGTTGTCTCCTGGAGCTGCCCAGCGCGAGAGTTGTCGGAAGAGCTCTGCCGGCGCTCGCACCGCTCCAGCCAGCACTCAAATCCTTCGTGAGGAGCCGCGCTGCGAGGGCGGCTCCGGCCTGCTCCGGGGGAGCGGGGCGGGCTCCGGGCGGCCCGGGG
>WBNO01010657.1:200059-221591 GCA_013400575.1 Peucedramus taeniatus
AGATGAAGTGTAATTCTTGAACACGGTATATTGTAGCAGTATAAAAAAAATCAGCATTTTGAATCACTCACTTTTATCAACCTTCCTATTCAATCTGAATTTAAACCTAGTCAAATGATTTTGCCGTATACAGCATTTTCCATTGTTACTCACTAGCCCTCTTGGAACTGCTTAATATCCTTAAGTTACTGATCTCTTCCACTTTTTTGACAAAGGTAAATTTTGCTCTCCCTAGCAGAGTGTCTGAGATTTTTTTTTTTTTCCACATAAACATGTGACTTCTAGTATCATAAGACCAGACATGGACTGTTCATGTGGAGAATCTGTGTCCTGACAGATGCACATTGACATTTTTATCTGCAGAAGTTTTAAGTGCTGGAGATGAGGATTCAAAATATGTATGGAGCTCAAAGTGCTTTTCCTCCTGCTCACGCAGGCATGTACAGATCTCTAGAGTGTGTTCCATTTATCAGCATTACAAAGTGGTTTTCAGAGGCCGAATTCTCTTTGGCTGACTCTGCCTTTTCATATGAAGGTGTCTAAAATTAGTAGTGTACGTTTGGGAAGTTGAACAACATTTTGATTGAAACTGAGACTTGTGGTTCTAAAAACAGAAGAGTGATTTAGAATTAGTGTTAAGAAGAACTCATTTCTGTTTTTTAAGGCAATTTTTAAATGTGTTTCCTAGGAACTAGCCAGCTGTGGATGGAATAAGAAAGAAAAACACACCCTCGCTCCAAATATTGTTGCCTTTACTAGGAGGTTTAACCAGGTATATGATTTGATTACTGTCATGAACAGGTACTATTTGACAGTTGTCTTTGAGTATAAGGGTAAATGGAACTACTCATGTGAATTAAAACCTATTTTTTCAAATGAGGATTAAGATTTTTTAATTACAACTCCTGTTTTCAATTGCTTTGTCCACATTTTCATGTTGTTTCTCTAGACCATTTGTTCCTAATTTATCAGTTCCTGATTTGTTTTGCTATGGTGCAACATTAGCAATTTTTTTTTTCTGGGTTTCACTTGCTCATTCAGTTATCTTGGTTTTGTCTCACTTCTCTACCTCTTAGGATGGTAATGCTTCAGGGCAATTGCAGTGATACAGATGAGAAGTCATGGGGTCAGAAATCTTTTCTTTCCTTACCTTGTTTTCTTCCTGGAGCATTGTGAGAGTTTGCAAATATTTCATCTAACAGACTAATAAAGTGTATTTTTTTGTAATTAATTAAAGTTGTATGTGTTTACTTTATAGGTCAGTTTTTGGGTTGTACGAGAAATATTAACAGCACAGACCTTAAAAATAAGGGCAGAAATACTGAGCCACTTTGTGAAAATAGCTAAAGTAAGTGCAGATTTCTTACACTATCATTCAAAACTTAATTCCTTCTTGTTTGTTTCTGCGCTGC
Organism: Peucedramus taeniatus; assembly: GCA_013400575.1. Taxonomy (NCBI): domain Eukaryota; kingdom Metazoa; phylum Chordata; class Aves; order Passeriformes; family Fringillidae; genus Peucedramus; species Peucedramus taeniatus. The sequence goes on from WBNO01010657.1 coordinate 201,472, forward strand.
TCCTGTGAGCCCTTGTTGGATTGCAGAGGGTAACAATTCTGTTTTAGCACATCTGTTACGTTGTACTACATGAATAAGATAAAGCTACGAGAACTGTTCTTTTCTACTTTGTTAGATGAACCTACCCGGTTCAGTGTGACTCATCTTGTATCTCTGCCTACCAAGTGTAAAAACGGTTTGGGTTGTTGGTGACTTGTGTGTTGTGTGTTGACAACATCATATGTGGTTGTAAATTGTTCTGGTTTTTGTCTCCCACCATTTTCAAACTTAACTTTTATGAAAAGAAATTCCTTGCTTCTAAAATAGCTATTGTGAGACTTGTATTCCTGCTTGCAATATGTAGTTGCTGGTATAAAGTACTGCTGTTAAAGCTCAGTTGTTTTATTGAGTTTGAGCACTGCATTTTACTCTTAACTTTAAAACAAACAAACAAAATTAAAAATACTTATCTCTTTCACGACCTGCATTCTTTTGCATATGACCCTGAGTGACACAGCACTTGGATCAAAGTCCCAAGTGTGAATTTTGTATGTGGGAAATTGTGTATGTGTGTAGGTAATTAAAATAGTATTTTCCATGTAGTACAAAGCAGTTTTTGTATTGTGCATATTTCCAATCAATTTACTTAGCAGTTTTGTACTTTTAGAAGAAAATTTGTCTGGGTAAGTTACTGGCACAAAAAATAGCCCAAGTAATAGGAGATGGTTCGACTTGGAGGTCCTAGGTTGTTCTTAGGAATAAGAGTTGTGGTGTTTGGGGTTTTTTTAGCCAGCACGAGAGGGAACGTTGCCCTCTTTCCTTCTCTTGCTTTTTTACTTTTCCCTCCATAAAGTCCAGATCTTCCTTAAATGCTTCTGAGCAGTGAGTAAATGGATCACTCAGGGATGAATCCAGCCTCTTATTAAGCTTTACAGAGACGCTACCTGACAGCAGTTCTCATTTTTCTATTTTACATTTTTATGCTTGTTGTAGCAAACATTATCATCTTGACAACTTTATTCCAAAGTATTGTCTGCCTAAGATCGGTGTGTTTTGGGTAATTGTCAACACAGAGTAAATTCAAAATACATTGAGGTGAGGTAATTTTTTCCGATAAAACAGATTACAAAGGCAAAAGTTGTGTTGATTCTGAGAGGGTTGTCAGCATCTTTGTGTGATATTTTTGCTTGATTAAATATTTGATTTCCAAAATTACATGACTTTTCAAGAACAACGCATCAAATAATTTTTTCCTATTTTCTGTTCCTGAAGGAATAGCCTTAGGAAATAACAAAATGAAATCAAGTACTGTTTATATTCTCAAAGCTGAAATGCCTATTATAGTGATGGGTATACTTGTAAAATTAGCAACTTTTAAAATGGTCTTAAGAATCTTGCACAGTACAGCATTGGATAATATTTTGTCTGCAGTCACAGATGAAAACTTTGTATTTTATTAATGAAAAAATAATGGTTTCTTAATGTAACTTTGATATTAATTAATCCTGTTTCCCTTTCCAATGTGCTAAAAGCTATTATTCCCTTTTTTCAGAAACTTCTAGAACTGAACAATCTTCATTCTCTTATGTCTGTGGTGTCAGCACTGCAAAGCGCACCTATCTTCAGGCTGACCAAAACTTGGGCTGTAAGTGTTGCCTTGATCCTTGTCCCTTCTGTCTTGTTTGAATTCCAAGGTTCTTTGGAATTTGTCATATTGTAAACTCTGGAGGAAGATGCTTTTATGTTCTTGTTTTTGTGGTACTGTGGTAGCAGAAGTAGTGGTGTGTTACATATTTTGTGAAAAGTAAAGTTTTGGCTGCATCTATTTTCCTGTAAATTTCCTGTTTCCCTGTGTGTTCTAGAAGCCACTGGTTATATGCTCAAGAAGACTTCTGTCGATAAGTAATCTTAGAACACCCTTGTACAGAACGTGTATCAGTGTCCCCTTATCCAAAACATAGTGTATCATTTAATACATTACCTAAAAGGAAGGAAAAAGGCATGTTACAAATGTACAAGCATTAATTTTGTGATTATTGTGTGATGCATTTTAGTTTTTATTTGTTAGAAATTAAAAGCATTGATAATTTTATTTTCAGAAACTCCATCTCTAGAAGGCAGAATTTCTTAGCCAAACTTAGAGGAAATTTAAATTTTTCTTTAAAGAGGATTACACAATTATAGGTTATTTCTGCTTTATGTAATATTTAACTAATATAAAGTTTTGGGTAATTCTCATAAATTAAGTATTCCACACACCATGGGTCACATTGACTGTTCAGACCTTATAACTAAAGATGGCTATACTTAAGTCTTAGATAAGTTTATCAAGCTTTTAAAATGCTTGCAACTATTTTATTATTTAATTGCTCAGAATGAGGTTATTCTCTAATAAAAAGGCAAGTGCCTGATGTTTTGAGCAGCTTGAAGAAGCTGGCAATAAACAGGGAGAGCTGCTCTGTGTGAAATGAAGTATGTGACTAATTTGACTTAGACCTCAAGAGGTGCCAGGCTCTTTGTAGGCACAGTAGCTCAAAAATACAATACATTGCAATGGTAGGGCCTCAAGCAATTCTCAGTGCTGCTAAAAAGAAAACAGCAAAATTATTCTGATATATTCATTTCTATCCTTGCTATGTTATTTTTTTATTAACAGCTAGACTTAAAAGCTAAGCAGTACAAGAAGTGGAATTTTCCAGAGGAAAAGGTGCATGAAAGAATGTGCTATGGAGCAGCTGTCTATTGTCAGAAAGGACACATGCAAGAAGCCGGTGTACAGTGCCATAATTCCCCACTCACTCCTAACTCAATTGGCTTTTAGGACAATCTTAAAAATATTTCTGGGGTTTCTCAAAACAGCTGAAACAGAAAATGTGTTCTTATAGCTACAGTTGTGTATTGTATGTTTACTTTTCAGCCCCCTGTGACTAGGATTTTTGCATTCCTAAATTTTTTTCTAGTTTTTTTGTATTAAGTCTAATAAATAGAAAATATGGATTTAATATCTCATTTATTTACTTTCCATATACTTTTTTTCTGAAAATTTTTGTCATGCTTTTAATAAGGTACTGTTGAAATGGCACAATTTGCATTTATTTAGGGCGTTTTCCATTGCAGTTTGTACTTCTAAGTTTAGTGGATTTTTAGCAACTCTGCTAAGTTATGAGAATGTTGGTGACTGTATTATAACAAACTTTTTCTCTGAAAAATGTAATATTGCTGAGGTTATTCAAAACTTATGTAGTGATATGAGAATCACTGACAAATTAGTCGGAAATAATGGTCATGTTTTTTCATAGCTTAAGACCTACACTAAATTGCTTTTTTTTTAAACAGGTAGCATGTTTTCAAACATTGTGCTACTTTGGATGATGTTGATAAATTTAATCTTAACTAGACTATGCTCTCCTTTACTCTGGGCAATTCAACAAGTTATTGACTGTTAGTTTTGTGTGGATTTGTATTTGAAAATTTTATGATCTCCATTTTCTCTGTAGCTTTTGAATCGGAAAGACAAGACCACCTTTGAGAAGTTAGACTATTTACTGTCTAAGGAAGATAATTATAAAAGGACACGAGAGTACATCAGAAGCTTAAGAATGGTTCCTACAATTCCATATTTAGGTGAGTGTGAACAATTACCTTATTTATCTGTGGCTCCTTGACAGACTAGGTGGACCTACTGCAAACTGAGTTCTGTTGTGTGGATTTTTTAAAGAAAAATAAGCATAGTGAAATCTGTGATTCTGCCAGTGTGCTTGCCAATAACTTCACAGTATAAGTTCCAAATCCCTAATGTTCAATTATTTTTGATCTGCCAGGCTCTGTGTTTAAAATTATTTTATGCAAATATGCAAATTTTATGTAAAAAATGAGTAAGTTCTGTTCTCATATGTGGTATCTCCAGGTAATCATGGATAGATTTCTGTGCATTATCTTCTTTAATTACATGGGTGAGTATCTAGGTAAATGACTCACCTTTTCAGTAGAAAGGTTAAGAAATATGATTGTTTTAACAAAAGACTGTCAGCTTGAACATGGGTTTAAAGCCCATTATGAGTGTATACTATAAAGATGTGTTTCCAGGCATATCTCCAGCTACAGAAGAGCAAATGTAATAGCTTTTCTAGGGAATGCCTCATTCTTGAGATCTGCACAATGGACACCTGAAGTTCTCTGCATTCTTTCCTCAACCTAAGCATGAAGTAGCCTTAATGCTACTAATTACAATTGGCTTTAGGGCCAGTAGGTGCATGTAATATTTCTAATCTAAAATACAAACCTTTCTCAGAATTCAGTAGATAACCCCATGGAAGATAAAGCTTGAATACTGTTTGAAAAACTTGGGTGTTTCATATACCTACAAAAAGTTGTTCCTCCTTACCCTGTGTGGAAATTCTGTATTTTTTTCAGCTGAAAATTGTTTTGGTTTTTATGTTGCAATATTTCAACACTTCACGCACGTCAACAGTGGTTGTATATCAGAGTTTGTTTGAATCAGAGGCAGTCTATTGTGCAGTAATCTGAACTACAACAAGATGAAATCTCAACATGTTAAAATAACATTTGTTACTTTATTAAGGGTTACAATATTACAGGGGTAATCTAATATATTCAAAACCCTATTTTCAGTTATATACAGCACATGCTACATCACACATCATACTGTGGTAAAGATGTGATGAGGTAATAAGGGAAAAACATGCAAACACACACACACAAACATAGTGTCATACAGGCTGACCAAAAAATATGTTGAACTTCCAGAGGCTTTTACTCTGCCTCTTTTATGCATTCTTTAACTTGTATTTTTTTAGTAGTTGCTGTTTTGTAATGGGTGTGTTAACAGTCTGTTATAGAAATCGGTCTCAGAAGAATATTAGAATTACGCCCGTCTGTATTTCATAAGTGTGACTGACCTCTAAATATAAATGAGTAAATTTGTTTAATAATTTGACAGTAATAATTGTGAAATATGTTAAAAATAATTTTCTTGCTACTGATAAGTTCTCTATATATTTTTTTATCTAAAGGCTAAGGCTATTAAATAGTTTATAAATTGGTATCCATCATTTGCCTGCAAAGTTGGATAGACCCTTTAATTTATATCCAGCCATTTCTGATTACAGAGGCTACACAGCAGGTTATCACTGAAGTCAGGTACAAAATACAGTAATAGTTGTGTTGTACAAAACACAGTAATAACGTGTTGGCTATAGAGCACATAATACCTGTTATAAATCTGGATTCATTTCCATATGCAAGTAACTACTTTTTGGCAAGAAAAATAATTCATGTTTTTAATGTAAAATATTTGAATTAATGGTGAACTTTTATAGGAGCAGATTATTTAAATGCACCTAGTGAAGGGAAAAGGCCAGATTTATCAGGACAATAACGGTTTGAGTATCTGCTCTCAAAACAGAATTATATAGTGCTAACTTTATTCATGGTAGTTAACAAAGATTACATAATCATCACACTAATGTACATATACCAGCTACATAGTTCAAAGGATATGATTCCTGTGTCAAATGATTGCTTATAATAACAACAACAATAATAATAATAAAACTCTTGCTGTACAGTTTGTAATATTTCCTGTATTTGAGACTATTTATACATAACATACAAAAATACTTAAATGTGGTGGCAATATTTTTATCATCAAAACTTAATTTACAGGGAATAAAAACCGGGAAGTTTATCTACAGTTTTCGTCTAAACTGCAAGTTCTAATAGGACCAAGAGGTGTTATTACAGTTCCTTTTCTTCAGCTCTTTTTCCTGGGATGATTCTTGAAAATATAATATACAAGCCTTCATACCGTATCAATAAATGTACAGTATCTTACATTCCTCATTTCTGAAAAGATAATTTCAGGTAATAACATCATAGCTTTATGTGGTTTTTAGAACAACAAAGCAAATCAAGCAAAGAGTTATTTCAGTGAAATGTGTTAGGATTAGGTCTTATCATCATAACAACTTTCTTTAGTGAATATGATCCTCCCCGGAATTCAGCCCAGTAAACACCATCCTGATAGCGACTGCGATAGTGTCCTCCACGATACCAGACTCCATTGAGATTTGAGTGAGCACATGCATTGTACCACCATCCTCCCTTCTGGTAATGAGCACAGTTACCTGCAAAAGAAAGCTACAGTTCAGGCTGAGAAGTAAATAAAAACCTTGAAGCGAGCAAGCGAAGCACAAAACTTGGTTGGTTGGTCTGGGCTTTTTTTAGTAATTGTATGTTTACCATGTAGATATCCTGTGGTACAAAGTGAACTTAGGCTTCTTCAGGGACCAGCTAAGTAGTTAGGTTCTACAGGTAGAATCCTTTTGGTTGCTTTCTCTTGCGTGAAAATCGGGGTGTTACTGTCTCAACCCTTCATAGCATATTTTACAGACCCTTGTCTAGTGTACAAACTTTTAATTATGGTGTTAGTATATATAAGGATTGACACATCTGCTTGTATTTCATAAGGTACTAATTGACAAATCCCTTTGCAAGTACAATTTCTTTTTTTTTCTTTCCTTTTTTTTTGTATGTATGACCATAAGTATTTTTCCTTTTTCAAAAAAAGGAGATAAAAAGGGGAGGGAGGAGATGTAAAGGCAAAAATGGCAAGGCAGGTGAGAGGAACCTCCTACCTGTATACACGTCGTGGTCCCGGTCTAGCGTGGTGAACTGTTTGCCGTTGTGCCAAGTGAAAGAATCTCCCGCATTGCCGTTGTAGCGTCCCAGTCTCAGCTTGTAGTACTCACTCTCCGGCTCCAGTCTGAAGCTGGCATACTCAGCAAATACTTTTCGACCTGACCAGTCTTCCATTGTTATGAGCAGTTTGTAGTTGCCTTGATTAGTTAACCAATAAATGTTTTCTAATCCAAGCCAATATTCTCCATCTATATTACCAAATCCTTGCTGTAAAGGAAGCACGAGAAGCACGTTAATATCCTGCATCTGTGTTAGTGGTAAATCTGAGTGTATTATTAAGTCGAAAACTGCAGTAACTTATTTTATAGAGACTTCCTCTTCTGGAAGGGTAAACACACAAGTTATTTTTCAAGTAGGTTCTTGGCCAGACTCTAAAACCAGCCTTTAAATTAACTTTATCAGTAAGTTTTAGAGAGTGGCAAACATTAATTGGCTCTCTTTCCTAACCTTGTATGTCTCCCAGTTCCTGAAAAAGTTGACAGAGCCGTCCAGCCGTCTCTGAATGACAGTCCAGCCACCGGGGTCATGCCGTTGGTCACACCAGACCTGCATAAGCTGGTTTGTGTTTTCTGGTTTTACAAGATAGATGGAGCTTGTGTCATGGCCGTCTTCTAACGCTTGTAGACAGTCTCTCCAGGGCCCTGTGTCAAAACAGAAAGGCACTGCATCAAACTGCTGCTGAGCGTTTCTTTAATGCAGGGCAATATTTGAGTTGATAGCTTTTTTATAGTAGTTTGGTTTCCCTGAATAGCGTATTTGTTTCTCCTCTTATTAAAGGACGAGTAACCACCAAGTGTTTTGAAACTGATTCATTTATTGTAACTTTATTTATAGAACATTTCACAATGAGTTACTGATAAAGGTAGATTTTGAAAAAAAAATAAATTTTAAGGCAGCTGTACTGGTACTTTTACCATCAATTATATATTGGAAGAAACTAAATATGAATGACTTTATAGATAAATAAGAATTTCCTTTAGAAAACAAAACAGTAAGTTTGACCTTGATTATGTCTTTGAGAAATTCAGCTTTTTAGATCCCCAAAAATGTCACTGGCACAGGCATTAACAGTGGAAGCAACAACATAGGTTCAGACTGTAGGTCTTATTGCTGCCACCTTAATAAATTACAACATAAAATAGAAATTAGGATTTTTTTTTAACATGGAGTGCTTGTGAGAGAAATTTTATATAAATGAGAGGACTCTTAATGTACTTTGAATTCACAGACATTGCAGCTAACACAGTCTTGTTTTCAGAAGGAGAATGCATTTTTTTCCTTCAGTTCAATAGAGTCCATAAGGAGCTTACGCTTTTTAGAAGTATCTTATATTGCTAATTTTTCAATAAATTTTCTCCAGTGGTAAGATAGTCTGTTTTAATGAGTCTGAGATATTCAGAAATAAATGATTTATAAATTCAGATATAAATGATTTATAGTCTGCGTTGATATCTGCAGATAGACTCCTCAGCTGCTTTGCTTCCTCAGCAGAAGAGTGAAGTCAACAAGAATCCTCAGGATTAGAGATTAGAGCCCCTGGATTGATTCTCCCTGCCCACTGAAGGAGTAAGGCTTGTCAGATCTTCTGACTAGGAGCCTTACTGAAGCATATACTGCTATCAAGAGTAATTTCTGTTTTAAATTATTTCAGTCCTATGGTTCTTCATAATTCATTGTGCAACACTACTAATGGTACTCAGCAAATGCGTTAGAAATAAATTAGTTTTTTAGAAATAATCTCAGTGTTTTGGAGATTAAAACACTGAATTCTTGGTATTTTTAACTACTTTAATCAGCAAGTCAGTGTACAAAGAGGCAATCCAAGTCTTTGTTCTGTGGATGCTGTGTTCTTTTTGCCTCAGTCATAATCAGAGACTGTACCTGGAGCTGTGCTTATAAGCCCCTTCTCCATTTCTTTTGTGGCTAACTGTTTGGATTTCTGGCAGTTAAGATGTAGATGCCATGCTCTTCTCACACAGTTGCATGGCTCATTATGAGAGGTGGGAAAAAATGTTAATGAGCACTAATAATTTAAATTGCTCTTGTTTATTTTATCGTAATGTGTATGTAGTGGCACTTAATAAAAATAAAAAAGGGAGTCATTATTGAAGAACTTCTAAAATAGTCAAAACAGCTTTGACCTTGTCTTTGTAAAAAAAAATATAGCAGTATGCAATGTAGTATTTACACTCTTCTAATCTTGCAGTTTCTTTTATGGCACACAGCAGCAGTGCTTAGCTACACGTGATTCTTTTTTCTGAAAGTGATTTAAGAAGAACTATTAGAAGTACATCAAAGTAGAATTTGCTGCTACTTTTTTGTGAAAGTGGTTTTTTTGTCAGATAGTAGCTTTTCAAAATTTTAACTAGAGTATTTTCCCTTGAAAAAGCTAGAGCATCCTGACTTTTAAGGTAGGTAGTTTTGATAAAACCATCTCTAGGGAGTCATAGAATCACAGAAAGACTTGGGTTGGAAGGGATCTTAAAGTTTGTTTCATTCCACCTCCTTTCCACAGGCGTGGACATCTTCCACTAGGCCAGGTTGCTCCAAGCCCCATCCAGCCTGGTCTTTGACACTTCCAGGAATGGGGCACCTACCAAAAAAAACCAACAAAAAAGCCACAGGCAGAAAACAAACAGTGTGGACAAAGTTAATAGTGAAGCTACTGAGACTAGTAAGACTATAGTAAGTCTGTGATAAAAAGAGAATACTGGTCTACTACTTTTTGAGAAAGGGAGACTGTCAACAGATTCATAAAGACATTTACTATTTTTCTTGTATTTTGCTCCAGTTTTCATTGCACAGGTTGGCTGTGATCAGGTGGTCAGTACAGCCAGGAGCACATAGTACGGAAAGGACTGGATAAAGTATGGGTGGATTTTTCCCACTGGCTGGGCAGTTGTGGTGGTGGGTTTTGTTTGTTTTGTAGGATGTTGTTTGTGGGTGTCTTTTTACATGTTTTTTCTAGTTCCCTCCAAAAATCTGACTAAAGCATCATTTATGGCATTAATTGTAAGGAGGGGTTTTGTGTGAGATGTGGTTTGTGAATGGAGAACATTCTGGAGGATGAGGAAAAAGTATTAAATGTTTCTTGACCGAAAAGAAATGTGAGGAGAGGGGAAGGAGGATACCCTGGAAATAAAAGCTTAATTAGCTTGACTTCAGTAGTTGGAAACTTGTTTGAATAAATAAAAAGCTTCAAGTGAGAAAATGAGAGAGTATTATAATCAGTTTGTAGAAGAAACATGAAACTTCTTTTTCTGATAAGTGATGTGATCCAGGGAGAAGAAACAAATGTGAAATCTATCTTAGAATTGTGGACTGCCAAAGGGACCTGTGGAGATCAATGTGAAAAATTGCTGGATAGCCAGCACTTCCTCAGGTGAAGATCTGGGAGTTCTACAGGGTTGCAGACTGGTTTGGAATTAGTGTTTTACTTTTCAGAAGCAGGAAAATGTCTGAGGCTAGATCAGCAGAAATACTGTGCACCTGAAGTAACTTTTCTGTTCTGCTGTTTGATAGTGAATCCTCAGCTCCAATTTAAGGACATGAAAGCACAAGGAGGATGTGGACCAATTAACAAGTTTTCAAAGAGTGTAAGGGAATAAAGGGGGAAAGGTATTTCACTTTCAGAAAGACAGGGGAATACTGTTCCAAGCTTGAACCTACTTTGAGATTGAAGTAAAAACGTAATTATTAGAGAGGCCATGGTTTATTGCTCCAAAGGAGTTGTAGTAGACCTGATTTTTTTCTGAGAATTTTTCTTTACATAGTACATCAGAATCATGATATTTCTGTCAGAGGTTTTGCATGCCATAATGCAGGCTTTGGTGCATTATCTTTGACAATTCTGTGAAAATACTGCTTTGTAGCAAAATGTTTCAGAGACTTACAGAGACTCAGTGCTTACTTGCTCAAGTTTCTTTCATTGTGAGTATTTCCATGGAGAAACAATACAAGGGTTGTTTGGTTTCTAACATGTGGCAGTTGCATTATTTGATAATCCTAAAAAGTTTGTTGATGTCCTTTGGAATATTTTGTAAATAGCCATGAAATATATTGAGTGCAGTTCCCCTGCATTACTCTTTTTCACTTAGCTCTGAGTTCAGAGATCTGTGACTGTCTTTCTGAAGAAGGTATGTGTTGTCCGCACAGTGAAGAGCAGTTTGGAACACATACCTGAACTGGTCTGTATTTGGTTTTTTTTTTCGAATGTGGGACCATAGGTGAAACTGAATTCTTTACCTGTTACTTTGTTATCACGTAGATCAGTTGATCTCTAGTGTGATTTCACATCGTCAAATCATGCTTGTGGCAGAACTCCTAAGACTCTTAATAAGGGCTGTATAATATCCAGTTACTATTCCACCACTTGCTTCCTTTTGCTCCTGTCTAGAGCACAAGTGCCCCATATAAGGTACCGAGCATATACTTACTCGTTTTTTAATTACACAAGCATATTATCAGATGCTAGATCAAAAAGCTTGTAATAACTTCATATGTTTACACAGTGTCAAACTCCTTCAGATGTCATGAATTGTAGCAGTTCAGTCTTGAGCAAAGGTAAATAAAATCTAGATGACTTGATTAGTAAGATTTTTCTGAAAGTCCTTTATCTCATGCAATATAAATGATGGGTTTGTCATAGCAAAGTAACATGAGAAAAATCTATAGGGCTAGTGTGTCTGTCTTAGACACAGTTTTTATTTTTGCTTTCTTTCTGTGTCTCTACTACAGCATGTATGTAAAATTCACTAGCTAAATAAATTCTGACTGCATTTTTGATATTACAATTAAAATGTTGCCCACTGCATATTAGCATAAACTTATGTAAATGGATCAATAATATTACTTACCAGATGGTTTATCAGTTGAAGTTGGAATACTAGTAACTGCAGGCATGGTTGGTAATGTAGGTGGCAGAACTTTTAAGTTCTGATCACTCTGAATCTCATTAGTAGATATCTGGTTATTAATGCGATTGTAAGTAGGAGGCTGGTACACTTTAATTGGTGTTTGTGGAGTTTGTGGCAGTGGCTTTATGGATGGCATTCTTTGACAATGTTCTTCCAGCTGGGCAATTATTATTGTTTGATTATTGGCAATTGACATCAAATGTTGATACTTGTGCTCTAAGTCTTTGTATTTGTTTGCAAGCTGCAACATGTCTGCAGTTTGGTTCAAAATCTTATTTTCAAGTTGTGAAAGTTCTAAGGCGTTATCACGTTTTCGGATAATTTCATGTAATAGCTGCATGTAAAGTTGTGTGACACGAGAATTCATATTTCTGCTCTCTTTTCTTAAGAGTTTAACTTCATTAACAATTCCACCATCCACCTCTACCAGTTGCTGGAGAGTTTCTATTTGTCTCTTTTGTTTAAGAAGTTCATTGTTAAGTAACTGTAATTCTTGTTTATTTACCCTGTTTTCAAGCAGAACTTCAGGCTCCTTAGAATTAACACAAATGGCACCTGTCACTCTCTGCTGAGGTACAATAAAGGTGTAAGTGCATTTGTCCTGTGTGTCACTGGAACGCTTATATCTGTTCATATAAATGAATTCTTGAGCTTTTTCCTTGTCATCGCCTTCAAATTCCTGTGTTTCACTTGTAGTAACTCCCACAACAGTTACTAGTATTAAGCAGATGAATCTTGTTGTCATCATGATCCTCTAGTTCCGGTCAAATATTCTTCTGCAAAGAACTTCGCAAAATCTGTTTTAAAATAAATGTAACAGTAAGCAGTCAGTAGGAAATCAGTGTGGATTTACAAATTATAATCTCTTCTAAAATTTACAAAATAGTACATAGTAACTATGTGTACAAATGAGGTCCAGCATCAACTTGTGTTGACTAAAGGGGGCATCATGGGGAGTAGTTGTATCTTTCTATGGTCAGAACTGTAGTTACTAGTTGCTAGTTCATCTAAAGCCTGCCAAGAACCATAAGAAAGAAAGCAATAAATACAAGGATTTGAAGAGTCCGTTCTTCCAGGCAAATACCACAAAAGTTTCCAAGATTGGTGTTTTCATTTAAATATTAATTACACTTTCCATTTCTTACAGTTACAAATACAACCTTTGAATGTAAGCATAATGTAAGTTAATATGTGTATTAATGCTGCTAAAATTTCTAAAAATATCAAACAGTTAATTTGCAGTATTTTATAACTGCATATACATTGCAAGAGATACAGCTTAGGTGACATGTAATGTGGAGAAATGGTTACGTGACAAAGGCCACGTTGGGCCTGATATTATAGAGTGTTGGTTATGTGACAGAGGCCATGTCGAAGCCTTTGCAGCTCACAGAGCAAGATCTTGCTGAATACCATACTTGCTGAATACCATACTTGCTGAATACCATACTTGCTGAATACCATACTTGCTGAATACCATACTTGCTGAATACCGCACCTATCTTCTGTAGCAGCTGAGCTAGTGCAATCTCTTCTGCTGATACCACAAGGACATCAGGCCTTGGTGGTTAAACAATAGAACAATAGGATGCTTATGGGAAGGCATGGGAAAAGATGAATTAGCTGACTACAGAAGGGAACTAAGGGAGGAGTTAGTATTTTTAGATGTGTACCAATCATAATATTGTATTACAGAATATGTATTAACTCATTATGGCATAGTATATTAGGAGCTACTTGTAATCAATAAATGGAAGAAGCTTGTTGATTCTCTCATATTGAGTGTCCGGGCTTTCCCTCCACCGCTGCAAAATGGCAACAACGTAACAATTTTATTCAGCAGTATTAAACCTCCATTGCTTAAAAAAAAGGAAAAACTTATTTTACATTGGTCCTTAATAACTGTAAGTTACAAACTCTACTCTACTACTCAGATATTATAGGCAGTAAAATGTTATTTTTCTAGACTAGTAGAATTTACAACTGAAATATTTACTGTGACTCTCACTGGAGATGCTATCTCCACACTCAGCCTAGACATCTCACTTCTGAGTCCCTTCTTTGAAAGGGAAAGGAGCTGCATAGGTGCATGGTGGATGCTGAGGATGCATGGCGACTCAAATCAGCTGGCATACTGCAACAGCTGCCCTTTGGTGAAATTACCTGAACTTAAATCTCCATGCAGATTCATATTCAGGGTGGACAGTGGAGGCCTCTCAAAAAATAAGTCAATACTAGGACTTTGTTGGCAACAGCAGACTTGGAAACATGGGCTTAGCATTGTCACTGCTGCCAGAAATACCCATGTCACAAACCCCTCTCTTATCAGCTACCTGAACAGCACTTTGATGTCGTGTATTTCTAAAACCTTTTTGTTGTTGAGTTTTAATACTCATGTGTATATGCAACCTAGTTTTCTTAAATAAAATGAATGCAGGATGGAGTTTTTTCAGTGTATAAAGACAGATACTTTATAACCAAGGTGGTGTTGCCATCGTGTTTTTGTTCGCTTGTAAAATATTTCTCATGGAATAATCGTTCAGTATTTAAGTATCTATCCCCTTACTGTTTGGTCATCTTTGATACAATAATTTTTTTAATTACATGAAATGGTGATAGTAACAGCTATGAGAAACTGGAGTGAGTCCAGCTGAGTACACTCAGCATGGCTAGCTGGAGGCTGGCAGACATGATGAATGAATGAAAAGTAGCAGGAAGAACACGGTTTGTGTAGCCTCCAGGTGAGAAGGTAAAAAAAGTCAAGTTCAGCTACTTAATGGGTGTTTCTAAAGAAGATAAATTGTTTCTGGAAGTGCACAGTGAAAGTTTATGGTGGGTACAAATTACCTTAGGAAAAAACTGGGTTTTATTAAATAAATGAATTGTGAGGGTGACTGAGGACTGAAGCAGTCACCCAAATTGGTAGAATCTCCATTCCTTGAAATACATGAAGTTTTGATTTAGGTAAGGCTACGAGCAGTCTGATCTAATGTTGAAACTAGACTTGCTCTGTAAGATGAAGATAAGGTCCCGTCCAATCTAAACTGTTTTATGATTCTAGGCAGCTGCTGACTTTTAAGAGATTTTTTTTTTAATTTCAGGCTAATACTGGATATGCATCCTTTATTATTCATACTGAGAAGAGATACGGTTGTCATTTGTATTTTTCTGTTTTTGTGAAATAAACCATAGATGTTTCTGTAAAAGATTCAAAGTGACCAGGATTTAATCTTTCTTAAAATTTTTAGTTATATACTTTTGCCTTCACTTCCTATTTGGAATAAACTCGTTTTCATTTTGCAAGTAGAAAGGAGTTGTGCTGTACAGAACTTTAAAAATCTTGAAAACATGTCAGATGAAAATCTGGAGTTTGACACTGTTTCTGTAAGTAAAGCAATGCTATTTGGAGTCCTGGAAAATAGGGAACATAAATTCACCCCAGATAGCTTTAACTTGCATAATCAGCATTTTGCACAGCAGGTCACACTTGGAAAACCTGGCCGTTTTCCAGGCCTCGTGTTCCTGCCCAGTTGACTGGTTTTGCAAATGTCTCTTGCATATAGGTGTAAAATAGTTTTATTTTGCTGTTGGAATTCTAATATCCTTTTTTCCCCCCTCTAAATCTGTACTATTGTGACGACTGAAAAGAAACTCTTTTTCTCCTCAGAGTTCACTTCTGTCTGTTAGAGCATCTCATATCAGCATCTCTCTGCTTTGAGTAGGGCTTTGGGGTGCCCATAGTTTTCTGAGCTGAAGAAAGAGCAACATGTAACAGATTTTTCTCCTGATTTTTTTAAAGAACTGTGTAAGAAAATAATGGGACAGAGTTCATCAGCCTCGTTATAACATATCATCTTAACGATCATCTAGTCCCACTGTCTGATCATGTGAGTGACCCCTCTCTAGGAAGCCTATTCTAGGGTTTGACCAGTGGTTGCAGATGGCAGGCCACCAGTGAATGACATCAGCATAATTAGATTGTCCTGAAATGTTTCTCTGTCATGATCTTGCCTGCATGTCACCTTTTCTAAGATGTTCTTCTTCTAAGAAAAATCAATGGAAGGAAAGTGACATTGGTTAGAGAATGCCCCAGTACTAACAGAAACAAGAACCATACTGTCATCACCTGTCCTCCTTCCTGCACTCTGTATATGAGAATTTTGTAATTCTCTTACTGTTTCTATTTGTTTGGTTAAAAAAAAAGTGTTTAGAATGAGGCCTCTTTGTTGGGAAGGACTACATGAATAAATGGCATTCCTTCCTCTTTGCAGTTGGATTAAAATGAAGTTCACAACATGGTCATTTGAGCAACTCTCAATGATTAATCTTTCAGGAACAAAAAAAGCTTTCTGGAATGGAGAAAGTAGGGAGGGAAGCCAGAGAAACAATTTTAAGGAAGGATTTAATGCTTTTTTAATACCTTCCTCTCTGAGTAGCAGAACATCAGATTCTTAGGACATTAGGATTCCTTTTCAGGTGAGAGGAAGATCATGTCTGATATGTCCTAGACACCAATCTGATGTCTAGGACATTAACGCTCAGTTTTCTTCTGTGCCCAGTAATTGCTGATACAATTGTACTTTGCTGCCGTTGCTTGCTGATCACTCAGGTCTTCCTGTTTGTCTGGCTCCCTTCCCCTTGCCCTCTGCCAGTAGCTCTTCTGCAGTGGGCTGGTTAGAAACTATATTACTAGGGCCATATTTGTTACCAGTGCAAAATTCCACTTGGGCAGCTGCAGACTTTTCAACCTAAAAGCATGCTTGCAGGTTTGGGGCAAATTTTCTTAATTACTGGAAATACAGCATTGTCGGTCTCTTATCTTCATGCATAGTGACAAAACTTTAATACACAAGCATACTAATGAAAAACAGAGGAATGAAGCAGACTTAAAAAGTAATTTTGGTTAAACATCAAATGGAGCTTCTAATCAGATTGGAGTAATTTCATTACTTCATTTCTAGATTCTGGCTGTTCAGGACTCATACTCGTAAAAGCACTTTTCATAGCAATTGAGTTGGGGCAAACTTGCCCAAGTGCAGATGAACCTCAGTTTTGTGTATTTCTACCCTACTTGGCAGTATATTTCACTTTTTATTCAGGCCAAATACTTTTATTTTTCCTGTTTGTCTTTTACCAGTATAACTGCATTTATATGAAGATGTTTGGCAGCATTGTTATTATATGTGTGGCATATAATTGTAGCAGCTTTATACTCCTAGCCAGCACAAGTGCTTTAGTTAAAATTTTGGCTTGTGTACCAGATGTTTGCCTATCTGTGTATATAATTGGAAGTAGGTGGTTTGCTCATTCATTGTTTACCCAAGTAAGGATGTTTCCATGATCTGGTGACAGAAGAGGAAATAAATTTTCTCAAAGGGATATTGGATGTTTCAGCATTTGATTGCTTTTACTGTCCTTTAAAGAGAAAACATAAATAAAATCTTACTTTGGCTTTGCTTTGAAACATTTTTCTGTCCTGTATTCTGTCTTGTTTATATGCAGTTTTTCATTAGTCAAAATGTGTTACCTTTTGATATCTACTAATATCTTGAAATTTATGTACTTCAAGAAGATTTTAGTATTTTACAATATAAAATCATACAGATGTTTCATAATCTATTGTTTAATCACTGTTGTGGTCCTGAAATTATAAAGGTAAAAATATTTCTACATGAAAAATATTATATATTATTATATGTTTGGCAAATGTTCATTTCTGTTTTCAATCAGCTTGCCTTAAGAGGGAGCAGTAAAGGTAGCAATGTCAGTACTATGGTCTTTTTGAGTTTCAGCTACTTACAATTTGCATCATATTAGATAATCCAACCTGTATACCTTTTTTCATTATTTGTTGGTTTTGATGCCATGCCTAGGAGGATCTCATTTTTACTAAAGAGACTGGTTAACTGTCTCTTTCAGGTTTTATGAAATATTTTGCCTGTGGGATTCTGTGTACAAGTGAAAATCTCTCTCCATCAGATGAAAAATATGACTTAGAATAATAATTGTAGAATCATTAAGCTTATCTGAAAATGCTGCCAGTAGCTTTTCAATGCTATGGCTGTTTTTTATTGAATGAAATTTGCTCATAAAATAGACATTTGCCATATTACTCTGGGAAGAAATGTGTATATGAAAGCCTGAGTATACAGTGTCAACACTCTTGTATCTGGATCTCAAGTGGTTTTGCAATGTTGAGTCTTTCAACCATTGAGAGATTGGCATTTTGTGTCTAGGAGTTTATACTATGTCCTTTTTATACCTGTGCTTTTCAGTGTCCTGTAAAAAGTAGAGTAGGAGGACTACTGGATGGTGGCTAAGCACTGGACTTTATCATGTGTTGCTTAACATTACAAGTCAGTTTAAGGAGGAAAGGTTTGGATACTGAAGACATCACCTGTACTGTAGCATTTTGGAAAAGTACAAAAGCATAATTTGATAGCTGTGCATTCTAAAGAAGAAACATGAACAGCTAGCAACACATCTTCACTGTTTAATACTTTTGTCTTTGATAATGAAAGGTATTTTTAGATTAGCACAGTTTTACATTTTTATTGCATTATAAAAGCAAATGAAGCAAGGGTATTGAAAATGTAAAATCCTGCTATGAAAAGATCAGAAGGCTTGGTTTTGCATTTTTTTAAACAAATCTTAGGTTTTTGCGTCTACAGAATCCTTTGATAGCCAGTGTTTGTGGACTTACAGTTAGCTGGCATGTTCCAGGCACCAAGCCAGTAATATGATCTGGATTTCACAACACCATTGTGATAAGACAGACAAGCATGAATTTTTTGAATCTGCTTGCTTTCCTACTCCCTGCCCCTTGTCTTGGAGCTCATGCTCTGTTTTTTACTTCTT
The DNA here is from genome assembly GCA_013400575.1 of Peucedramus taeniatus. Taxonomy (NCBI): domain Eukaryota; kingdom Metazoa; phylum Chordata; class Aves; order Passeriformes; family Fringillidae; genus Peucedramus; species Peucedramus taeniatus. Next base: position 219,945 of record WBNO01010657.1, read on the forward strand.
TGCACGTTTCCTTCCAGGGAATTATGTTAATTTATCCTGTCAATTTTTACCTCTCAAAGGTAATCTTCAAACTTAATGTGAAGTTTGCTCTTTTCTAAGAGGAGGGACTTTGACTGCTGCAGGGTTTCTTTTAGAATAAACTCACATCTTAACTTTTAGATGAAAAGTATTGCTGTGAAAAGCCTAGATAGTGATTTTTTGCCTTTTTTTTGTTTTGTTTTTGTTTTGTAAAAGGAAACAGCAATTCACAGTGAAAATACAGTACAGTAATGTGTACACCACATGTATTAAAAAACTTTAAAGTTGGGCTCTACGTTTTAAAGTAAATACATAGGAAAGGGCTGACACATAGTAGCATGCAGTGCTAGTTATGAAAACATGATACTAAACTGAATTGAAAAACTTAACTCCAAACTTACGGAGGGAATCACTTTTGCGGTTTTGCCACTAGTTACTTACTTCCATTGTAAAAAGTGCCACACTGGCATTAACCAGTTAATTCCTTTAAGATACTTGTGTTGGAGTACATTCTCTTATCAGATTTTCTGCGCACTTAAAACTGAAATTTTAGTTCAAGCACCAGTTCAGTTTTCTTAAAAGGTAATAGTTTTTCTAATGAGGGAAATGGATGATTAAGCAACACAACAGAACGAGTGTCTTTATGAGGGCTTAGAGAACTTTTGTTTTGAAATACTATCAGTTGCTGCAAGAAACTGCAGAAGATTATGTATCTTTTGTTGCCATGTAACTTTCTTCAAGTTCTGGCAAAACTTTAGTTACAAGAAGTACAAATTTTCGTCTTGATTACCAAGAATTTTAGTTGTTTGTGGATTGTTCCTTGTGCTTTACTAAAGTTCTGTCATAGATGTGGAATGTAATTACTGAAAGAAAGCACTGCTTTTGTTGTTGCTTCCCTTAACAGCGGCCTCACCTTATTTTCACTTAATCCAATCACTACCAGAAAGTGCTCATACTGTGTGCTCATATGTGTGCATGCACATTGTCCATAACAGCCTTTAAACAGATTCATATTTTAAATAAATGTGACTCATTTTACCCATGAAAAATAGCAGTTAGACCATGTAATACTTTGATGCCTACATGAATGTACTCATAAATGCTAGTTTCTTTTTTAAATTAAGTTTTTGTGAAATACCTCAAATATTTACTTTATAGACTGTAAAGGTATCAGAAAGTTTCGTATCTCCCTAATCAGACATGAGTGTAAAAAAGACTGAATGGAAGTTTCATAATTTTAAAGACAGATAGTCCTTTAGAAAATAGTGTGTCCTAGAAAAAATTTGGATGGCTAGTTTAAGGAAATGTGAAGATCAAAGTTACGTGCAAAAATAAGTAAGTTTTTAAAAAATATCATATTCTTGAAAATAATATCAAGGCTTTCAGTGCCTGGCACATAATGTCTCATCTATCTTTACAACTTTTATTTTAATATGTGACGGACTTCTGTTTGGGCTCGCGGGTATTTTTTGTTCTTTTGAAGTCAAAAAGCAGGCTTGCTGCTTTATCTTAGGGAGCAGTAATACTCCGATAAGCTTGCATTGGCCGGGTGGTTCCGCGCAGCGGGAGCTTCTGGGAGCCGCCCGGCAGCGCCCGCCCGGCAGCGCCCGCCCGGCAGCGCCCGCGCTT